>OZ023268.1:49982906-50130406 GCA_964006375.1 Tillus elongatus
CCATTCTGGTCTGGTTATCTCGCTGTCCAAATTTGCCCCTGAAACAATAGAAAAAACAATAAAAACACACACACAAACACAAACATACAACATACCAAAAACTGTTCAGAATCAGTTTAGCTAGAGACCTCAAACCGGGATTGTTGGTAATGGCTGCAAACTCCAACTGTACACCTTCATTCTCAAGAAAAGCCTCGACGTATGTCCCTTTGGTCTCGTTGGTGGAACAATCTGAAGGCCAACCTGATGCTTCCTGCTTAATTTTAATGAATTTGTTCATCATTTCGGCAAAAAGACCACCAGTGTTTAATGCCCTATCATATTGAATTATGTTATATTCCCAAACCTCCAGTATTTCCACCAACTTGTAGCCCTTGTCGAGGGCTTTTCGAACCTCGTCAACGACCCATGTCCCAGTGAAGGCCCGTTCTTCTTCCGAATGACAGCACTCACCCTTGTTCATCTCTTTGGCACATGTTCTGCACAAGGCAAACATCAATTTATTGTGCATTTTTACCGGCAACACAGGGTGATATAAGTCTTGCGGTGCTAAGATGGTACATTTAATAAGCCCATTCACTTTATCTATATTAGAACAGGTTGTGTGTACTGTGGGGTGTCCCATGGGAAACTTTCCATATTTACAAACCCACGGGTAGAGGCTACAAACATCAACATAACGTATTTTCTCTCCGGGTTTCACCTTGTAATAACTCTTTACACAACCTGTTCTACCACCGAAGAAGGCATTCCGAGGATTAAGTGGCAGGTATGTTAACAAAGGATGACTATTCAGTCGTTGTTCGAGCACTTGGTCGTTTTCCAACAGCTGTCTAAACTCGTGTTCCCACATTTCAAGGACTGTATGGCCTCTCTGGCGAAGCCGTTCTGTTTTCCTCACAGTCCGTTCGTAGCGAGCGTTCAAGGTGTCTGTTGGGTCTTCGTGTAGGGGGTCCTCTCTGTTTGTGGTGGTGAAACATTTGGGACAGCCGTGGCAATAGCAACCGTGAAACTCGAACACTTCTCCAGTCTGCTCGCAATAGCCATCAACTTTAACACCGTCAACGACTGCTTCCCGTTGTTTGGCAGTGTCTGATGTCTACACCTCTCCTTTCTTCCTCGTGGATGAGCCATTGTGTGGCTATCTTTGATTGTTTGTCTCTGTTCCTATAGCCGTTCTTCGGAATAATGCCTATGGTTTGAGGTTTTAGGAAATTGCGGCGGAACAACTTGTTACATGCCCCAGGTATGGTTATGGCTTCGGTAAACGGTGACACGTTACCCTGTTCCATAACCATCTTGTGAAATGTAAGGCAGGCCTGGGTTAATATTTCCACATCACTAATACAATATTCAACCATTTCCTTCTGCATGTCGAACTCCTTATGTTTATTCTCCCCGTACCACTTGAGGAACGCTGTTCGGTCGGCTTCTTTCATCGCATCAGGGTTGTAAAACCTCATATGGGGCATTGGACCAACATAATTGCGATTTGTAAGAGTGTTGAACAGATGAGGAAAATAACCTTTCTTCAGCTCACTCAGACCGAAAGCTTTAGGAAGGGAGGCTAATTTCAAAGAAAAAAAGTTTAGAGAGTCGATAAATTTCAACCGAGAAATCAAGAGCATCAGAATCTTGCTACCTCTCATAATAACCTCAGGTTTAAGACCGGTCATTTGTTCCAGTGCATGACGTAGAATAAACTGGTGATCATAAGCCTGGCCGTTGTGAGCTAAGACAATGACGCTTTTAAAATTCTTGCTGCTGATGAATAGTTGTTGCAGAAACGGTTGAATGACGTCATCAGCTGTTATAACCTGCCTTCTCACTCCACACTTCTGGCATGTAGGCACCTCACTACCCAGATCAAAACAGTCACGAGCATTGTTGCTGATAAACACACAGAACGGGCATGTGTACGTGTTCACCACGGGCATTCTCTTCATCTTGCCTGGTCTCAAAATCGTAAAAGACAAACAAGGTGTTATCTATCTTTGGCTTACCAGTGTCCACCTGGATGTAGCATTGGTGTGTTGAAGGTTGGTGCTTTTTACAGATATTACAAAAGATTTCCCCACATATGTGTGTTCTGTCTGCTTTCATTGTTTTTAAACAATCACCACATCTTCGTACACGCTCGCACAAGGTATTTCCCTGGGTTGAAGATGAAGCCTTGTGTTGGTCAAAACAGCTCTGACCCCTGAATTTGCGATTGCAATCTGAGCACAAAATTTCATTCACAACCTTCTCACAAGGTGGTTCTTGTCGGCAACAAGGACACTGGCCTAGACACCTATGCTTGTCTTTACTTTCATATGGTACGTGGCAACGTTGACAAAAATAATGGCAACAGAAAGCTGATGTAAGACTGGTGATGACATTAAAATGATTCCTATGGTGCAGCAAATTTAGCTTGTACTTGGCATCGGGTCCTTCATACAGTACATCTCTTCCTCTAGACCCATACTCATAGACGGTAATTTTACAGTCTTTGAGATGCTGTTGGAACTGTTGAATTTGCTCGACACCGGCACTGTTTAATGTTGGGGATGTCAATCGCTAGTATGGAAATTAACACTCCATTTTTAAATAACTTTACTAAATTAACTATACACAAAAATAATTATATTCCTAATTTTACAATGATTTTATTAATATGGATATCTAAGATGAGATCTGTCCTGTGTGACAGTCTCTAGCGGTCTGTTGTCTGTTCATCTGTTCCCTATGTGCTTCGACACGTGTGAAACTGGTTCAGGGAATTCGGGAACTGCCTGTTGCACCAGTATTTACTATTGGTGTTTATAAAAACTAGTCTTGGTAAAGTTCTAACATAGCCGCCCGCCTTAAAGGTTTCTTAAACCTTTAACCTTTAAAGAATCGTAAGTGTTTGAAAGGAAACATAACTTAGTCCTGAAGTCACATATCGATTGGTAGAACACACACCTTTGCCACGGAACGTTTGGAAATCGCACCATTTGGTAGTTGCACAGACACAACACGCACCTTGTTGTCGCTTCCAGGATGAACTTCCTTAATCCGTGCTAATGGCCATTTTAATGGAGGTGTATTTTCATCTTTGAGCAGTACAAGCTGCCCTGATTGAAAGATGTGGTCTGCTCCCGTTGTCCATTTTGAACGTGTCTGAAGTTGAGATAAGTATTCCATTGCCCATCTATTCCAAAAATGTTGGAACATTTGCTGAAGACGCTGGTAGTGCGAAAGTCGTGATAATTTTATTTCGCTCAAATTTGTCTCGGGAAGTGCGGACAAAGAGTCACCTATTAGGAAGTGGGCTGGTGTTAAACAGGAATAGTCGGAAGGATCACTGGAAATTGGGGTCAGTGGTCTGGAGTTAAGACATGCTTCAATTTGTGCTAACATTGTTGACACCTGTTCGAAATTTAATGACGCTTCTGAGACTACGCGTTTGAGGTGATATTTTGCTGACTTAACAGCAGCCTCCCATAATCCTCCCATATGCGGTGATCGAGCAGGAATAAAATTCCAAGTAATTTTGTCATCACTTAGAAACCTGGATATTTTTTTATTATGTTCTGAGTCATTTATCAATTTATACAATTCTGTCAGTTCTCTAGACGCACCTATGAAGTTGGTGCCATTATCCGAGTATATATCAGATGGTTTTCCGCGTCGAGCAATAAATCTTTTGAAGGCGTTCAAAAATGCGTTTGTAGACAAGTCAGACACGAGCTCAATGTGAACTGCTTTAGTTGAAAAGCACACGAAAAGACAAACATATGCTTTGATAGTTTTTGTTTTTCTCAAAATACCGTCTTTTATGAATAAAGGACCGGCGTAGTCCACGCCACATTTTAAGAATTGTCTAAATATGCTGCATCGGTCAAGTGGTAACTCGCCCATGATTTGAGATGTGGACGTAGGCTGCGCTCTGAAACACTTCACACATTTTCGCAAAACTCGTTTTATTGCATTTTTTCCACCTAAACGCCAATACTGTAGTCTTAATATCGCTAAAAGGCACTGAACACCGGCATGTAGATTTTTATGGTGCAGTGACATTATAATAAGTTCGGTAAGCGGATTATTACCAGGCAGTACTATGGGATGTTTTTGATTAAAGGAATAATTAGATTTTCCAAGTCTACCCCCTACCCTAATAACTCCAGTTATGTCAAGAAATGGGTTCAAGTTTAAAAGTTTACTGCTTTTCTTTAATGGTTGATTATTCTTTAAGGCATGAAGTTCATCACCAAATTCGACAGATTGAACTAATTTAATAAGGCATGTCATAGCGTTGTCAAGTTCGTCAATGCTTAAATCATCAAGTTTTTTGTTGCAATTATTTTGGTTTGCAAGTCCGTTAAATTTAAACCTCAAGATATATGCTACCACACGTAATTTTGACAAACATTAATATTTTTTTAGAATACTTGTATCAAGGTTTAGAGTAACAAATGTCTGTATCTTTTTTGATTTTAAGGTGTTAGAAACATCGATTCTCTCTGTTCGCGGCCATGTTTTATCCATATCGAGGAGATATGATGGTCCTTGCCACCAGAGCCTTGAACATTGTAAATTTTTAGCCGTAAGACCACGAGATATAATATCTGCCGGGTTATCTTTAGTATTTACATATCTCCAGTCATTGGAAGACGTGTGTACATTTATTTCTGCAACCCTATTGGCAATGAATGTTTCAAGGTAGCATGGTTCTGTGGCTATCCAACATAAGACAATTTGTGAATCGCACCAGAAAAATACCTGATCTATTTTTATGGTCAAAGCTAATTTGATTTTACTGTATAATTTTGCAAGTAGTAGTGAGCCACATAATTCGAGTCTAGGTAGTGTCACCTTTTTAAGTGGTGCTACGCGAGATTTTGCACATAGTAGGTTTGTGAGTACTTCATTATTTACAATTGATCGTAAGTAAATGCAGCAGCCATACGCTGATTCACTAGAGTCACAGTATCCGTGAATTTGTATTCTTTCTGGGGATGGAGATATAGCATGTCTAGATATTTTTATTGAATTTAGCGATTGAATTTGCTCTAAAAAATATTTCCACTGTGTTAATATTTCAAAAGGAATTTTATCATCCCAGCCGAGTTTTAATTGCCAGAGTTTTTGTATAAGAATTTTTGCTTTAATAATAATCGGATCAATCAAACCCAACGGATCATATAATTGTGAAATTATTGACAGAATTTGTCGCTTGGAAGGTTGAGTATTTAAACCTCTTAAATTTACAGAATATCTGAGCATATCAGTGTCGGCGTCCCATATTATACCTAAAGTTTTTATTTCTTTGTCGTTTTGTCCTAATTTTATTGACTCTTGATCGGTTTTTATATCTTCGAGAATATCCTTATTATTTGAAGTCCATTTGCGCAAGTCAAAGCCGCCTAATTTTAAAATAGATATCAAGTCATTTTTTAATTTGATAGCGTCCTCGATCGCATCAGTGCCTGCCAAAAGATCATCTACATAAAAATCTTTTAAAATTGTGTTACATGCAGTTGGATATTCTGATTTATATTGATAAGCTAATTCGTGAAGACACCTGATAGCTAAGAATGGAGATGATGCTAGACCGTAAACAACTCTATCTAAAGTAAACATTCCAATATTTTCATCATTATCGTTACGCCAAAAAATTCTTTGCATGTTTCTGTCATCTGGATGAACTATGATCATTCTATACATTTTTGCAATGTCAGCCGTCATGACGTAAGTATGTTGACGAAATCTTAAAATTATATCAAAAATGTCATCTTGTATTGTTGGACCAACACGTAAGCAACTGTTTAAAGAAATGCCATTATCGCTTGGAGCGCTTCCGTCAAATACAACACGTAATCTAGTAGTTGTACTTGATTCTTTACAAACCGCATGATGTGGCAAATAGAAGCTAAAGTCATTATTATTTACATCAACTGATACTAAAGACATGTGGCCCATAGTAAGATATTCTTTCATGAAATCTACATACAATTTTTTATATTCAGAGTCCCTTTCAAATTTTCTTTCAATTGATTCGAATCGTTTTAACGCCTTTGTCTTGGAATTTCCTAAATTTTTTATAGATTCATTGAAAGGCAGTCGAACAATGAAACGCCCGTCCTTATCGCGAGTAGTAGTGTCTCTAAAGTATGTTTCACAAAATTGTTCATCTAAAGACAAGTGTCTTTTAGCTGGTATTTCCTCAAGTTCCCAAAATTTTGTTAATTGTTGATTTAAACTTAAATTACAACTTGTAGACTGACTCGCCTTACCCTCAGAAAAATTAATGGTTCCAGCTAGAATCCACCCTAGTTGTGTTTCTTGTAAAATAGGCTTGCCGTCGCCCAATCTTACTTGACCATTTAGCAACAGATTATAAAAAATTTGCGCTCCTAATAATATGTCTATGTTTGTAGCCTTGTTAAATGTTGGATCTGCTAAAGTCGCATAATTAGGCAAATCAATAATTTTTGAATCATAAGACTGACTTGGAATTTTGTCCGTAATTTTAGGTAATATTAAAAATGTTTGTTTAGAAGAAAAGTCATTAAGTGTTGATTTTATAACAGCCGTTGTCATTTTAGAAATTGATGTTTGACCTTGACCTATACTTGTAACTGAAATTTTAATTTCTTCTTCTTTTAATTTTAGTCGTTTAACTAAATCGTTAGTTATAAAATTACTCTGACTCCCCGAATCTAACAACGCGCGACATGTTGCGCCGTTACGAAACTTGTTAATTAATATGACCATTGCAGTAGACAATAAGACAAAATTGTTCTGATGTGATGTATGACCAACAACTACCTTCGAGTCTTCACTTATCTGTGATGTAGTTTTATTTAAGTTTGTTTTTTCTGTTGTCGAATAACTATCCGAGTGTATTATGGTATTGTGCTTTTTATTACATTTGCGGCAATTGCTATGCTGACATTCGAATTTATTATGGCCCGGTCTTAAGCAATTTGTACATAATTTAAGTTTTCTTAATTCCCTGTATCTATCGTCTACCGAGAGGTTAAGAAATTTACCACATTTATAAATTGAATGTTTTTCATTGCAGTAATAGCATGCATAACTATTGTTGTTGGATACTGTTTCACTAGTCTTTGAATTATCGAAAGTATTATTTTTATTTTTTACTAGTGTAAATGAATGTGTTCTATTATCAAGAGGTTTCGAAGTCCCTTTAAAATCGTCTTTCTTTTTATTGGCGTCTAAAGCCTCTAGCAATAAACATTTATTTTTTAAAAAGTCAGTCAAGTCATCACAAGTAGGAAAAATATTTGGTTTTAGCCTAGCTTCCCATTCACGCCTAGTTACATTATCTAGTTTTGTGCAAGTCAAATATATTAAAATTGTATCCCAGGTATCAACTGGTTGCCCTAATGACTTTAAGGCACGTGTGTGTTTCAAAACTCTATCTACGATATTTCTCAACCCGCTACTGTATTCCTTGAAAGTGGGTGGAATATCAAAAAGAGACCTTAAGTGACCTTGTACAATGAGTCTTTTATTTTCAAAACGTTGTTTTAAAAGATCCCATGCCGTAGCATAATTAGTGTCAGTAACTTGTAAGTTTTCAATAACTTGAAGAGCCTCATTTTTTAAGCATGTTTTTAAGTAGTGAAATTTTTGTACAGAGTCTAATGACGTATTAGAATGTACTAAAGACAAAAATGTATCATGGAAGTGAACCCAGTCTTGGTAACCCCCAGAATATATAGGTAAGAGTAGGTATTGCGACACTTGGGACAGACAGTGACGTCACAGGTAGTGGGGGTAGGAGTGGGGGTACCCCCTCCCCTAGCCCCACCCCTAGCCCCACCCCTAGCCCCACCCCTTGTGTCCACGCCCCAATATGGCGTCCAGCCACGCCCCCAAGATGGCGTCCAGCCACGCCCCCAAGATGGCGTCCAGCCACGCCCCCAAGATGGCGTCCAAGATGGCGGACTTGGGCCAGACAGGACGTCACATTTACATTTAGCCTTGTTATGTAACCTGTAAACATTCTAAGGTCATTGACCTGTCTAGGAAACTTTGGCCAGACAGTGACGTCACACGACTTGGGCCAGACAGTCACATGCAAACATTCCAAAGTGTCTAACCTATTACTTCAAATTATTATATTTTGAAAAAAACCATTTGGAGCAGGTAAGTTTCGAACCCCGGGCACTCAGATGGGAGGCAACGATGCTACCCATTGAGCTAAGCAGACGCTTGTTAATTTATTGTTTTAGGCTAGTATATATACGACTTTTAATTACAAACAAACCATACATGTAACATAATTAAAGTTTTTGTTATTATTAGACAAATGGATGATTTACAAAATAATAATATGTTTAATATTAGAGGCGGAACCAAAACGGAGGAACCAAAATGGCGGAATAAAAAAAATGGCGGAATGAAAGATGGAAGCCTAACCTGTGATACCTTAAGCTGACATCCCTGACATTATAAAAAATGGCGGCTTTCGTTCTTAAAGATGGTGCCTTTCGCTGATAAAGATGGTTGAAGACTCCATTATTTAAAGTTACGTCACCCCAACCTTTAGAGCCGACAAATGAGAGTGAGGTTGATAAGCGAGAATAATGGTATTGGTCGAAGACTCCATGATTTAAAGTTACGCCCCCCATTAAAACAAACCATTCATAAAGCTTTTGTTATTAGACATAAGACATAATAATTAATATGTTTAATATTAGACTATTAGATTTCGCATAGAAATTAGCCGAACGCCACAATTGTTATATGGGTAGGTTCTAAAAATAACACACAGAGGTCGTTGGCAAACAAAAGAAGGAAGTTCAGAAACAAAATAGACAACAGGTTCAAATAGGAAACCAAATATCGTAGAGACAATAGAGGTCGCTGGCAAAACAAAGAAGCTCAGAAACAAAATGGACAATAGGTTCAACTCTTAAGCTTAGAAACAATGGTTGGTTACAGGTTCAATTCCTTTCTCCACGTGTTTAGTGTCATGTTACTCGTCTAAGTAAGCAGAATTAAAAAATGGCGACTAAAATAAGATAAAAAACTTTAAACCCTTATCGCGGAAGATCCGTGAGACGTACGCAGGAACCAATACATGCACGGTGTTAAGGAGGCCAAATCAAATTGGAATATACAATAAAATGGCCACTTCCGGTCTAAACTTTAAATCGTTATATCTTTTCAACGGAAAGTGATAGAAAGGAACCGACTTCAAAAATATATCGTTTCATAACAAGCTCTACAAGAAACTGAGATAAAAAACTTTAAATCCTTATCGCGGAAGATCCTTAAGATGTACGATAGAACCAACACATGCACGGTGTTAAGGAGGCCAAACCAAATTGGAATATACAATAAAATGGCCACTTCCGGTCTAAACTTTAAATCGTTATATCTTTTCAACGGAAAGTGATAGAAAGGAACCGACTTCAAAAATGTATGTTTCGTAACAAGCTCTACAAGAAAATGAGATAAAAAACTTCAAACCCTTATCGCGGAAGATCCGTGAGATGTACGATAGAACCAATACATGTACGGTGTTAAGGAGGCCAAATCAAATTGGAATATACAATAAAATGGCCACTTCCGGTCTAAACTTTAAATCGTTATATCTTTTCAACGGAAAGTGATAGAAAGGAACTATCTTCAAAAATGTATGTTTCGTAACAAGGTCTACAAGAAACTGAGATAAAAAACTTCAAACCCTTATCGCGGAAGATCCGTGAGATGTACGATAGAACCAACATATGCACGGTGTTAAGGAGGCCAAATCAAATTGGAATATACAATAAAATGGTCACTTCCGGTCTAAACTTTAAATCGTTATATCTTTTCAACGGAAAGTGATAGAAAGGAACTATCTTCAAAAATGTATGTTTCGTAACAAGGTCTACAAGAAACTGAGATAAAAAACTTCAAACCCTTATCGCGGAAGATCGGCGAGACGTACGATAGAACCAATACATACACGCTGTTCAGCAAAGCAAACTCTATAAGCATATTCAATAAAAATGTTACTTCCGGTAGACACTTCCGGTATAGCTATTCTTAGAGCTACATACATGTGTGACACATCAAAATAATCGTCTTGTTGAACAGAAGAAATATAATATTTAAGTAAGTTAGAACAAGCTGTATTAACACCTAAAACCAACACACACTCTCTTGTACAGGCTGATTACCCTGTCATCCAATTGTTAGTAAGGTTATGTTTGTATTTGTTATTTGAATACAAACAGACATAATAAGAAGAGTGTACTTACATACAGCAAGAGACGTTATCCTTGTTTCACGACTTAACACATACTGAACAAGTGTCTCTCTCTCTTGTATTGAGGAAACAAACTGATGTAAGAGAGAGGGGGTCTTACAAAGGATAAACAACGTTTTTTACAGTTGTTAACCTTACAGAAAGGGGTTAATAAAAATGCAACAAAATAAAAATAAAACAACTGATTTACATACAATAAAAATTTATTAGGATTAATTAAGTTGTACATATTGATACATAAATGACATACATAAATGACATACTATTATTACATAATGGCTCTAACGATACCCGTTAGAGGTTTATATTCCATTACACTGTCATGAATAACCAAACAATAAACACGAGTATTTTTTGGGAAGTTGGCGTGACTCATGATGTACCAACCAACCAATCAACCAACTGTTTTTTGAGGTGTAGCCTTTATGTATGTATGTATGTAATTTAATTTTCGATAGTGTAAAATAAAATTAAAAAGTGTGATATATGAAAAAATAAGAAAACTAAAGAGTTGATTGCCTATTACAACGGTCAGCTGAAGAAACAATTAGGTAGCCAGAATACCGATACCCTAAATATTTCAACCGAAGGAGTTCACTTAGAGTCACATCTAGGGGGCCGGAATACCGGCCCCCTAGATGTGTCGGAAGCAACATCTCAACTAACGCCTACAACCGCTACATACTTGGTGGACTTTGGTGGAACACAGACTGAAAACAACTTGATATCTGGTACATATGTCTGTAAAGATTTCATTCTAAATTTAGCCTGTTGGATATCCAATCTTTTCTATGAAAAGTGCAACCAACCAACTAACCAACCACCCAACCAACCAACCAACGTTGAGGGGCGTAGAGATAGCAAGCTATCTACAAGTGGACCCCTCTGAACCTATGATGTTAATAATGGATTAAGAGATTGAATTGGTACGTGTTTATATTGAAGGCTTGCAAGCTACGTACAAGTGTCTGAATATATGATGGTAATGATGGGTTAAGATATTTAATTGACATGTATTAAAGGCTTAGCGGTTTTCACTTGAGTCATCGTCATTCGAAAACTATTAGAACGAAAACCAGGTCCTTTACTCTGGTATATCTTACTCAGTAGGAACCAAATGTCTTCGAAAACAACATTCTTTGCTTTTCTGAAAGGCAAGTGAGCAGCCCCCTTGTCGAACCCCTCCGAGCTAAAGGTAAACCCCACTCTGTCTTCGGGATCGACATCATGGACTATATGACTCACAATATCTTTAATACGATCTTTGACCCACTTCTCTGGATCGTTGACATCGTCAGGTATATCTTGTAGTCTAAAGCATACGCTTCGTCTATCAAGTTTAAACTTCTTATTGGAGGTCACTGTATCTTCAAGTATTTGGAATGCCATTGTTTCGTGCTACACAACTGACTGTGTTGGTTAAAGGACCGAAGTTTAGCCTCGTGTTTATTAAAGACTAAAGTTTAGCAGGTACTAATTGTTTTCACATTCACTGTTGGCTACCGACTGAACCTTAGCTCCTCGTCTTAATATTCGACAAACAACACAGACAACACAACTTATTGTTTTCACCTTCACTGTTGGTTAACGACTGAACCTTAGTGGACGCTTCTGAGTCAAACAAGAAGAAAACAATTTAAAACACATCTACGATGACCATGAGGCAGCCGACATGGACTTTGAACAATTTTTAAAAATAGATGCGGTCAGGTTAGTTGATCAACCATCCAGGTCAGTCTTCACCTTCACTGTTGGCTACCGACTGAACCTTAGCGGAAGCTCCTCGTCTTAATATTCGACAAACAAAAATAGATGCGGTCAGGTTAGTTGATCAACCATCCAGGTCAGTCTTCACCTTCACTGTTGGCTACCGACTGAACCTTAGCGGAAGCTCCTCGTCTTAATATTCGACAAACAACACAGACAACACAACTTATTGTTTTCACCTTCACTGTTGGCTACCGACTGAACCTTAGCGGACGCTCCTCGTCTTAATATTCGACAAACAACACAGACAACACAACTTATTGTTTTCACCTTCACTGTTGGTTAACGACTGAACCTTAGTGGACGCTTCACGTCTTAATATTCAACAGACAACAACGACAGCTGTCATACAGCCGTCTGACATGACAGACAGCTGTCATACAGCTGTCATACAGCTGTCTAACACAGCTGTCTAACACAGCTGTCTAACACAGCTGTCTAACACAGCTGTTTAACACAGCTGTCTAACACAGCTGTCTAATAGGGCAGACATATGTCTAACACATGTCTAGCAGATGTGTAACAGTCACTCTTTTGCGGAACATAAGCTGAATGTTTTTAAGTCAAACAAGAAGAAAACAATTTAAAACACATCTACGATGACCATGAGGCAGCCTACATGGACTTTGAACAATTTTTAAAAATAGATGCGGCCAGGTTAGTTGATTAACCATCCAGGTCAGTCACAGCTGACGCTATAAATAAAAACGATGCTGGAAGCGAGTGACGTCACAAGAAACGGTGGTGCATGTGCCCAGGTTAGACCTCTAAGCTTTCCAGGTTAATACCGGGTTAGCTCCATGACAAGGTGGTGGACCAGTCGGGTCAGCTAAGAGTCGGGGTGGTGGAATGGTCGGGTCAGCTAGGCGACCGGGTCGTCTAGCTGACCCGACCATTCCACCACCCCGACTCTTAGCTGACCCGACTGGTCCACCACCTTGTCATGGAGCTAACCCGGTATTAACCTGGAAAGCTTAGAGGTCTAACCTGGGCACATGCACCACCGTTTCTTGTGACGTCACTCGCTTCCAGCATCGTTTTTATTTATAGCGTCAGCTGTGACTGACCTGGATGGTTAATCAACTAACCTGGCCGCATCTATTTTTAAAAATTGTTCAAAGTCCATGTAGGCTGCCTCATGGTCATCGTAGATGTGTTTTAAATTGTTTTCTTCTTGTTTGACTTAAAAACATTCAGCTTATGTTCCGCAAAAGAGTGACTGTTACACATCTGCTAGACATGTGTTAGACATATGTCTGCCCTATTAGACAGCTGTGTTAGACAGCTGTGTTAAACAGCTGTGTTAGACAGCTGTGTTAGACAGCTGTGTTAGACAGCTGTGTTAGACAGCTGTATGACAGCTGTATGACAGCTGTCTGTCATGTCAGACGGCTGTATGACAGCTGTCGTTGTTGTCTGTTGAATATTAAGACGTGAAGCGTCCACTAAGGTTCAGTCGTTAACCAACAGTGAAGGTGAAAACAATAAGTTGTGTTGTCTGTGTTGTTTGTCGAATATTAAGACGAGGAGCGTCCGCTAAGGTTCAGTCGGTAGCCAACAGTGAAGGTGAAAACAATAAGTTGTGTTGTCTGTGTTGTTTGTCGAATATTAAGACGAGGAGCTTCCGCTAAGGTTCAGTCGGTAGCCAACAGTGAAGGTGAAGACTGACCTGGATGGTTGATCAACTAACCTGACCGCATCTATTTTTGTTTGTCGAATATTAAGACGAGGAGCTTCCGCTAAGGTTCAGTCGGTAGCCAACAGTGAAGGTGAAGACTGACCTGGATGGTTGATCAACTAACCTGACCGCATCTATTTTTAAAAATTGTTCAAAGTCCATGTCGGCTGCCTCATGGTCATCGTAGATGTGTTTTAAATTGTTTTCTTCTTGTTTGACTCAGAAGCGTCCACTAAGGTTCAGTCGTTAACCAACAGTGAAGGTGAAAACAATAAGTTGTGTTGTCTGTGTTGTTTGTCGAATATTAAGACGAGGAGCTAAGGTTCAGTCGGTAGCCAACAGTGAATGTGAAAACAATTAGTACCTGCTAAACTTTAGTCTTTAATAAACACGAGGCTAAACTTCGGTCCTTTAACCAACACAGTCAGTTGTGTAGCACGAAACAATGGCATTCCAAATACTTGAAGATACAGTGACCTCCAATAAGAAGTTTAAACTTGATAGACGAAGCGTATGCTTTAGACTACAAGATATACCTGACGATGTCAACGATCCAGAGAAGTGGGTCAAAGATCGTATTAAAGATATTGTGAGTCATATAGTCCATGATGTCGATCCCGAAGACAGAGTGGGGTTTACCTTTAGCTCGGAGGGGTTCGACAAGGGGGCTGCTCACTTGCCTTTCAGAAAAGCAAAGAATGTTGTTTTCGAAGACATTTGGTTCCTACTGAGTAAGATATACCAGAGTAAAGGACCTGGTTTTCGTTCTAATAGTTTTCGAATGACGATGACTCAAGTGAAAACCGCTAAGCCTTTAATACATGTCAATTAAATATCTTAACCCATCATTACCATCATATATTCAGACACTTGTACGTAGCTTGCAAGCCTTCAATATAAACACGTACCAATTCAATCTCTTAATCCATTATTAACATCATAGGTTCAGAGGGGTCCACTTGTAGATAGCTTGCTATCTCTACGCCCCTCAACGTTGGTTGGTTGGTTGGGTGGTTGGTTAGTTGGTTGGTTGCACTTTTCATAGAAAAGATTGGATATCCAACAGGCTAAATTTAGAATGAAATCTTTACAGACATATGTACCAGATATCAAGTTGTTTTCAGTCTGTGTTCCACCAAAGTCCACCAAGTATGTAGCGGTTGTAGGCGTTAGTTGAGATGTTGCTTCCGACACATCTAGGGGGCCGGTATTCCGGCCCCCTAGATGTGACTCTAAGTGAACTCCTTCGGTTGAAATATTTAGGGTATCGGTATTCTGGCTACCTAATTGTTTCTTCAGCTGACCGTTGTAATAGGCAATCAACTCTTTAGTTTTCTTATTTTTTCATATATCACACTTTTTAATTTTATTTTACACTATCGAAAATTAAATTACATACATACATACATAAAGGCTACACCTCAAAAAACAGTTGGTTGATTGGTTGGTTGGTACATCATGAGTCACGCCAACTTCCCAAAAAATACTCGTGTTTATTGTTTGGTTATTCATGACAGTGTAATGGAATATAAACCTCTAACGGGTATCGTTAGAGCCATTATGTAATAATAGTATGTCATTTATGTATGTCATTTATGTATCAATATGTACAACTTAATTAATCCTAATAAATTTTTATTGTATGTAAATCAGTTGTTTTATTTTTATTTTGTTGCATTTTTATTAACCCCTTTCTGTAAGGTTAACAACTGTAAAAAACGTTGTTTATCCTTTGTAAGACCCCCTCTCTCTTACATCAGTTTGTTTCCTCAATACAAGAGAGAGAGACACTTGTTCAGTATGTGTTAAGTCGTGAAACAAGGATAACGTCTCTTGCTGTATGTAAGTACACTCTTCTTATTATGTCTGTTTGTATTCAAATAACAAATACAAACATAACCTTACTAACAATTGGATGACAGGGTAATCAGCCTGTACAAGAGAGTGTGTGTTGGTTTTAGGTGTTAATACAGCTTGTTCTAACTTACTTAAATATTATATTTCTTCTGTTCAACAAGACGATTATTTTGATGTCACACATGTATGTAGCTCTAAGAATAGCTATACCGGAAGTGTCTACCGGAAGTAACATTTTTATTGAATATGCTTATAGAGTTTGCTTTGCTGAACAGCGTGTATGTATTGGTTCTATCGTACGTCTCGCCGATCTTCCGCGATAAGGGTTTGAAGTTTTTTATCTCAGTTTCTTGTAGACCTTGTTACGAAACATACATTTTTGAAGATAGTTCCTTTCTATCACTTTCCGTTGAAAAGATATAACGATTTAAAGTTTAGACCGGAAGTGACCATTTTATTGTATATTCCAATTTGATTTGGCCTCCTTAACACCGTGCATATGTTGGTTCTATCGTACATCTCACGGATCTTCCGCGATAAGGGTTTGAAGTTTTTTATCTCAGTTTCTTGTAGACCTTGTTACGAAACATACATTTTTGAAGATAGTTCCTTTCTATCACTTTCCGTTGAAAAGATATAACGATTTAAAGTTTAGACCGGAAGTGGCCATTTTATTGTATATTCCAATTTGATTTGGCCTCCTTAACACCGTACATGTATTGGTTCTATCGTACATCTCACGGATCTTCCGCGATAAGGGTTTGAAGTTTTTTATCTCATTTTCTTGTAGAGCTTGTTACGAAACATACATTTTTGAAGTCGGTTCCTTTCTATCACTTTCCGTTGAAAAGATATAACGATTTAAAGTTTAGACCGGAAGTGGCCATTTTATTGTATATTCCAATTTGGTTTGGCCTCCTTAACACCGTGCATGTGTTGGTTCTATCGTACATCTCACGGATCTTCCGCGATAAGGATTTAAAGTTTTTTATCTCAGTTTCTTGTAGAGCTTGTTATGAAACGATATATTTTTGAAGTCGGTTCCGTTCTATCACTTTCCGTTGAAAAGATATAACGATTTAAAGTTTAGACCGGAAGTGGCCATTTTATTGTATATTCCAATTTGATTTGGCCTCCTTAACACCGTGCATGTATTGGTTCCTGCGTACGTCTCACGGATCTTCCGCGATAAGGGTTTAAAGTTTTTTATCTTATTTTAGTCGCCATTTTTTAATTCTGCTTACTTAGACGAGTAACATGACACTAAACACGTGGAGAAAGGAATTGAACCTGTAACCAACCATTGTTTCTAAGCTTAAGAGTTGAACCTATTGTCCATTTTGTTTCTGAGCTTCTTTGTTTTGCCAGCGACCTCTATTGTCTCTACGATATTTGGTTTCCTATTTGAACCTGTTGTCTATTTTGTTTCTGAACTTCCTTCTTTTGTTTGCCAACGACCTCTGTGTGTTATTTTTAGAACCTACCCATATAACAATTGTGGCGTTCGGCTAATTTCTATGCGAAATCTAATAGTCTAATATTAAACATATTAATTATTATGTCTAATAACAAAAGCTTTATGAATGGTTTGTTTTAATGGGGGGCGTAACTTTAAATCATGGAGTCTTCGACCAATACCATTATTCTCGCTTATCAACCTCACTCTCATTTGTCGGCTCTAAAGGTTGGGGTGACGTAACTTTAAATAATGGAGTCTTCAACCATCTTTATCAGCGAAAGGCACCATCTTTAAGAACGAAAGCCGCCATTTTTTATAATGTCAGGGATGTCAGCTTAAGGTATCACAGGTTAGGCTTCCATCTTTCATTCCGCCATTTTTTTTATTCCGCCATTTTGGTTCCTCCGTTTTGGTTCCGCCTCTAATATTAAACATATTATTATTCTGTAAATCATCCATTTGTCTAATAATAACAAAAACTTTAATTATGTTACATGTATGGTTTGTTTGTAATTAAAAGTCGTATATATACTAGCCTAAAACAATAAATTAACAAGCGTCTGCTTAGCTCAATGGGTAGCATCGTTGCCTCCCATCTGAGTGCCCGGGGTTCGAAACTCACCTGCTCCAAATGGTTTTTTTCAAAATATAATAATTTGAAGTAATAGGTTAGACACTTTGGAATGTTTGCATGTGACTGTCTGGCCCAAGTCGTGTGACGTCACTGTCTGGCCAAAGTTTCCTAGACAGGTCAATGACCTTAGAATGTTTACAGGTTACATAACAAGGCTAAATGTAAATGTGACGTCCTGTCTGGCCCAAGTCCGCCATCTTGGACGCCATCTTGGGGGCGTGGCTGGACGCCATCTTGGGGGCGTGGCTGGACGCCATCTTGGGGGCGTGGCTGGACGCCATCTTGGGGCGTGGACACAAGGGGTGGGGCTAGGGGAGGGGGTACCCCCACTCCTACCCTCACTACCTGTGACGTCACTGTCTGTCCCAAGTGTCGCAATACCTACTGGTAAGTCTATAGGCTGTAGTTTTACACCGCAATTATTGGTTGACCCTTGTATATCAACTGAATTTTTGTCAGAACCCGGCCGCGGAGCCACCGGAATACTAGCGTCAGCGATTAATTTTTTGGCTAAACCCATATTAACAAAAAAACTGTTTTCTATTTGTTCCCTAAACTCAATCTCACCTTCATCTAATGTTTCTAGTTGAGATTGGATGGTGTCGAATTCAGCAAAGTAGTCTTTTATTTTTTCAAGTCTTATCGTAAGCTCATCAACCTTTTGCATGTTAGTCGGATCATTAATAAAATTTTCAAATCGTGTTAAACAACCTCTGACTTGTCCACGTCTAGCCTTTAAAGCCTTTACATCAGTCATTTTATTTTATTTATTTATAATGAAAATAGTAAATTAAAATCAATTGTTTAAGCCTTTTAAATTTGATAAAGAATTGTATTTGTTTTTTATATATACACATACAGGTATATAGACAAAGCAAGGTCTAATTTTTTATTACATAATTATTCCTCTCGATCGATCGCTTGTAAATTTTAATTTTCTTGAAGACAGTTAAGTAACAGTTTTATAACTATACGAGTACACAAATCAAAGCATGCAAATATTATAAGGGAATATGGAATACTGAAATAAGATGGACATGACTCACTCGATTGTATCCTCTATCCTGAAGTCGTCACCAGTCAGCTAACTTGTAGTTATTTGCACCAGGTCAATTTATCTTTTATATGTTTAATTTCCATATATTTTCATATCCCGCTCGAATGGACCAAGATGTTTAATGTTGGGGATGTCAATCGCTAGTATGGAAACTAACACTCCATTTTTAAATAACTTTACTAAATTAACTATACACAAAAATAATTATATTCCTAATTTTACAATGATTTTATTAATATGGATATCTAAGATGAGATCTGTCCTGTGTGACAGTCTCTAGCGGTCTGTTGTCTGTTCATCTGTTCCCTATGTGGTTAGACACGTGTGAAACCGGTTCAGGGAATTCGGGAACTGCCTGTTGCACCAGTATTTACTATTGGTGTTTATAAAAACTAGTCTTGGTAAAGTTCTAACAGGCACCATTAGCTGGAATATCAACACCAGCCTTCTGCATTAACTCCATCGCTTCCTGATCCTGCCTTTTTCATATATTTTGCCGTACTTGTTTTATATACGGGGCATTCATCACATATGCCAGGGCAACGACGAGCGCTCTAACAAGGCATAGGTTGTCCTTGTTTTTGATCGTGATTATACCCTTTTTCTTAGCACACTCCTCTTGAAAGGTCATGTAGGGTGAGTGTTGTCGACCAGACCCTCTGTACGGCCGGAAGCTAGTGGTAATAATTTTAAATGTATCCCCCTCTAACGCTTCCTTTTTGCTCTGGTACAGAGAGTCCAACAGCTTCCACAGATCATCAAATTTCAAACTTGGCACAGGTTTGAAGGGTATGTGGAAGTCTGTGTCTAGTCCATCCGCCGTAAACGTCAGCCCTACCTTGCTTTCAGCGGCCAAACGCCCGACTAAATGCTCGTAAATGCCCCGCAATCCCTGTTTAAGCCACTGCTCAGGCTCCTGAACACCAGCATCAAGGGCATTTAGCCTGAATTCGATGCAGTGCTGTTGCATTTTATACTTTTGGTTTGTTTTGCTAAAGTCCCTTACAATGGTGAAAGCCATTATTATTCTTCAAACACACACACGTACACAAAGCCAGAAAATAGTTTTAAAAGTTTTGTTACACACACACACACACACACACACACACACACACCAGCACAAGCACAAGCACAAAAATGTTTACTAAGTCTACACACAAGTTTTAACTATATAAAATACTAAGCCGATAACTATATATATACGCACAAAAATGTTTAAAAGTACACACACACACAAGTTTAAATATACACCTAATTATACGAAAAATGTTTAATAATCTAAATATGGTTTTATCTTCAACACAGAAACATAAATACCTGCATACACAACGAACTGATTGACGTAAGTGGTGAAGATAGGTTTCGCGAGTTCTTTTATAGAGCTAAAAGTATGTGTGTGTGGGCGGTACCAGTTGTGTAACTTTGATCCTTTCTAATATGTAGCGCCAATTTTCTATAAATATTCATGATAACACCTACGTTACTAAAAAAGCGCGAAAGCTGAACATGTTGCCCTCGCTTTTCATAAACTTTAATCATCTCTAATATTTAACGCCTATTTTCTATTTATATTACTAGATAACAGCTATATATTAGGCTAAAATACATAGAATCTTATGGGAAATAGGAACGATTTAAGGTGTGAGCGGGGGCCTTTTCTGCAAACACAAATAATGTGATGATATCAACCTTTCGGTTATGTATGTATTCTGGACAAGCTCAAACACGTATAATGGAATGATTCAACAGATATAACACAAGATAACATTCACCAAGGTCATCAACAGACACGTTGTTTACCCTAAGCGTGCCTCTCTTACGTATATTAAACAGATACCCAGACAAGCTCAAACAGGATCAAGGTTAACAACTGTAAAACGTTGTTTATCCTTTGTAGGCCCCTCTCTTACGTCTGTTTGTTAAACAGCTGTACAAGCTCAAACAAGATTATCTATGATACTTGTTGGCAATCAATTGTCTGTCTGTCTGTTTCCTCAACACAGGAGACACTTGAACCAAAGAACATGACTGTTTGCTACGTTTTACCAGTGTTACTCGCTCTAACTGTTGTTAAACAGCTGTCTGTCTGTCTGTCTGTTATTACAAACACTTATGTCACTCTAAGCAAAGACATGTGTGTGTTTTATAGCCTTTCAACAACATGTACAAGCTAAAACAAGGTTATCTATGATACTTGTTGGCAATCAATTGTCTGTCTGTTTCCTCAACACAGAGACACTTGAACCAAAGAACATGGTTATTTGCTACGTTTTACCAGTGTTTACTGTTCAGCACTCACTCTAACTGTTGTTAAATAGCTGTCTGTCTGTCTGTTATTACACAGATCTGTCAGTTTAAGCAAAGACTTCGAGCTGTCATGACCTACGTATGTTATATCCTTTCAACAACGTCTACAAGCTCAAACAAGGTTCTATATGATACTTGTTGCCAATCAATTGTCTGTCTGTCTGTGTGTTATTACACATGCATCTGTCAGTCTAAGCAAAGACATCAAGCTGTCCTGTGTGTTATATCCTTTCAAACAACGTGTACAAGCTCCAACAAGGTTCTATATGATACTTGTTGGCAATCAATTGTTTGTCTGTCTGTCTGTTTCCTCAACACAGGAGATACTTGAACCAAGGAACATGGCTATTTGCTACGTTTTACCAGTGTTACTCGCTCTAACTGTTGTTAAACAACTGTCTGTCTGTCTGTCTGTTATTACACAGCTCTGTCACTCTAAGCAAAGACATCAAGCTGTCATGACATGTGTGTTATATCCTTTCAAACAGCATGTACAAGCTCAAACAAGGTTCTATATGATACTTGTTGGCAATCAGTTGTCTGTCTGTCTGTCTGTCTGTTTCCTCAACACAGGAGACACTTGAACCAAAAGAACATGACTGTTTTGCTACGTTTTACCAGTGTTACTCGCTCTAACTGTTGTTAAACAGCTGTCTGTCTGTCTGTCTGTTATTACACAGCTCTATCACTCTAAGCAAAGACAACAAGTTGTCATGACACGTTTGTTAAACAGCTGTACAAGCTCAAACAAGGTTCTATATGATACTCGTCGGGGTAATCAATTGTCTGTCTGTGTGTTATTACACACTTCTGTCTGTCAGTCTAAGCAAAGACATCGTGTTGTCATGACCTATGTGTGTGTGTGTGTTATATCCTTTCAACAGTGTGTACAAGCTCAAACAAGGTTCTATATGATACTCGCTGTCTGTCTGTCTGTTTCCTCAACACAGGAGACACTTGAACCAAAGAACATGGCTATTTGCTACGTTTTACCAGTGTTTACTGTTCAGCTCTCACTCTAACTGTTGTTAAATAGCTGTCTGTCTGTCTGTCTGTTATTACACAGATCTGTCAGTTTAAGCAAAGACTTCGAGCTGTCATGACCTACGTATGTTATATCCTTTCAACAACGTGTACAAGCTCAAACAAGGTTCTATATGTTACTTGTTGCCAATCAATTGTCTGTCTGTCTGTGTGTTTCCTCAACACAGGAGACACTTGAACCAAAGAACATGGCTATTTGCTACGTTTTACCAGTGTTACTCGCTCTAACTGTTGTTAAACAGCTGTCTGTCTGTCTGTCTGTTATTACACAGCTCTGTCACTCTAAGCAAAGACAACAAGTTGTCATGACACGTTTGTTAAACAGCTGTACAAGCTCAAACAAGGTTCTATATGATACTCGTCGGGGGTAATCAATTGTCTGTCGGTGTGTTATTACATACATCTGTCTGTCAGTCTAAGCAAAGACATCGTGTTGTCATGACCTATGTGTGTGTGTTATATCCTTTCAAACAACGTGTACAAGATCAAATAAGGTTCTATATGATACTAGCTGGTAATCAATTGTCTGTCTGTCTGTCTGTTTCCTCAACACAGGAGACACTTCGACCAACGAATATGACTGTTTTGCTGTGTTTTACCAGTGTTACTCACTCTAACTGTTGTTAAACAGCTGTCTGTCTGTCTGTCTGTCTGTCTGTCTGTCTGTTATTACACACGCATCTGTCTGTCTAAGCAAAGACATCGAGCTGTCATACCATGTGTGTATTATATCCTTTCAAAGAACACAGTGTACAAGCTCAAACAAAAGACCAAATTCATACACACCTGTTTAGTAGGTGTTAAGCTGTGAAACAAGGATGACGTCTCTTGCTGTATGTAAGTATACTCTTATATCATTTACCAGTCTGTTTGCATTCAAACAATACATATCAAACAATCCTCGTATATCAAAGTTAGTTTGATGTTTTAAATCGAGTTTTGTTACTTGTGTTTTTGATCACCCCCTATATATATAATATAAATTCATATTTACGTTAAAACACACACACACACACATTAAACTCATATCAGTTTTATTACAGCTCCGGAAACAGGTTAATTTGCATATGTAAATACATGAATTGTATTAGCGAGATCGCCTACACACTCTGCTTGATAAACACGTTTAAATTATCAGATGTAAACAACAGCCGGTTTTTGTTTTATATATACATCCTCGAACAAACTTTATCTTGTGAGTCTGTGTAGCATAACTGGTATAGCAATGATGCGTGTGTGATAAACCTGTATATGGTCGATTCGAGGTTTGTGGGTTCAAATCTAATTTCACGCGAATGCTTTTCTTTCAAATCATATTTCAAATTGTCTATATATATCTCTATCATATATGTATGTGTGGCTATACCGAATGAGTGTGTCCAACAGCCCTCCTCCCTCGAAGAAGGGAATGTTCTCTCACTTTACCAATTTACAATAGAATGTTCCCTTCTTCAAAGAGTCAGGGCTCTGGACATAAAAGACGCTAATTTTCAATAAAATTCAAATTTCCCGCCAAAAACGAAATACCCTAGCAACCTCAATACAACACACCTACCAACACAATAAACAACAGAGGAGTGAGCTTATATGACAGCTGTGTGTACGAACATAACCTTAACAAACAAACATTCAGATAGCGGGTTGGCGACATAACAAATACAAACATAACCTCAACAAACAATCAGGTTGCGGGGAATCAGCATGTGTGCGAACATAACCTTAACAAACAATCAGATGGCTGGTAATCAGCATGTTTATGTCATACAACACATACATAACCTTAACAAACAATCAGATGGCTGGTAATCAGCATGCTTATATGTCATACAACACATACATAGCCTTAACAAACAATCAGACAGCTGGTATTCGACAAACACATGGAGACCTAACCTGGATTGTGGCTATCTATGGAACATTTGACGTCAGCCGCAGACAGGTCAGATGTGACATAAGACAGCTGATAACAAACACACACATAGAGACCTAACCCGGGTTGTGGCTATCTATGGAACAACATGACAGGTCAGATGTGACATATGACACATGACATTGACAGGTCAGCTGTCAGCGATGACAGCTGACATTGACAGCTGTCAGCTGTCACAGGTCAGATGACATTGACAGCTGTCAAACGCGACAGGTCAGCTGTAGACTGTCAACGCCATACGCATGCGCGTGACGTCATCGCGCATGCGCAGAAAAAGTGGAGGGGGTGAGCCCAGGTGGCTCCCTATCTACTAGCACTATTTCATGCTGAACCCAAGGGAACAGATAAACAGCCTAAATAGTAGAGGAGCTGGCCCGAAATCCACTGAACGAGAGTTATCAAAATTTTAACTGATCTACTTCGACTTTGGGCTATCCCGGTATGCCAAAACCGACCGTCTGCCGCCTCAGGTGGTGTTACTTAACTAAGGGGTGGCCTTTAAAAAGAGGGGCTGTCTACTATATGGTGAACTACATTTATCAAAAATAATCAATAGACATTTGAATAATATGGTCGATCCGAAGTGTTTTTGTACTACGGCAGACGATCCTTACGAATTACTTTTATATAGCAGACGCCCGTCAATATGACAGAAAATCAAGTTTACTAAACAACAATTATCAAAAATAATTTTTGCGCCATTCGACTCGATATGTCATATATTACCTAAAAAAGACGTGGCAGACGAAAAAGTTGAAATACATTTTCGGGCAGACGCTGTCAAAGTGACGGGTTGATATTTGGTAAACGATAATTATCAATGCAAAATTTAACATTGTTAGTAAGATCGTGAATATGTGCAAACAATTTGGCTTAAGCAGACGTTTTCTGCACTCGCCTAGAGTCTGGCAGACACCCGTCAAAATGACAGAAAATTAAGGTGACTAAACGACATTTATCAAAAATAATTTTTGCGCCGTTCGATTCGTTACGTCATATATTACCTAAAAAAGACATGGCAGACGAAAACATTGCAATACATTTTCGGGCAGACGCTGTCAAACTAACGGGTTGAGAATTGGTACATGGTAATTATCGACGCAAAATTTATTTTACAGTTATTTTTCTTAAAAACAATCGCTAAAAAATCTAAACAAGCATACAAGAACAAACAATCGCTAACCTTGCTCTTTGATCCAGATTTATTTAGTTTTTTACATGTAGGTATATGTATAAAATAAAAGCACACAGATCAACATAAAGTCACCCTCCAAACTGTTGTTGAAATCATCACAAAAAGGAACTGTAAAATAGGATACATTCTTAAATATACTTAAAATATAAAAAACCACTAACTAACACTAACTAAATCAGTATAGATATCCTTTATGTAGACATATCGTTACATTCTGTCTTCCTACTAAAAATAATAACAAAAGAAAAAAAATATCACCTACTCTGTGTCCGAACCGCTATCACTTGAACAAGTTACGGACAAGTCGTCATCACTTTCATCGGCATTTTTATTTTCATGTATTAGAATATCATTAAGTTCGTTAGGTGTTTGAAGACCCTCAAACCAAAGAATCTGGTACGAATTGTTTTTTTGATTCCAGCCTTGGTTAAGAGGATCATAAAACACTGGCATGGTTTTAGTAGCATTAGTCCATATAGCCGCAATTTGATTCGTTCTTTTTATTTTTTCTAAAAGAACAGCCCTAGAAGGTGGCAAAAGCTGAGCATTAAATGACTTTTTCAGAAAGAGTGGAGTGTTTGCAGATTGGGACTTATAAGTGTCAATAAAAGTATGAAACCGTGCCTTATTTAGGCTGGAGAGTTTTGGTCGATTGTATAACTTACAAACATATTTTTCAATTATATTACAAATGCCTTCTGGAATATCTCTGGATGAGCCCAGCGAAGAAAATGCCCTTTGAGCTTCTTCGCAGCTTGATAACAATTTAAAGGGACGATTTTTGCCTTTGCCATAAAAGGCTGATGTATAATCGCACCCAGTAAATGCATGAAAAGCTGGCAAGGCCTTACACAGATGAGACCCTAAAGTTTCAAACAATTTGCTTAAATTGATGTACCTCAATGAATTGTTCGATATAAGGCCCGTTTCCATCCAAATTTTTTTCACGATGCGTTCATTAATTTTTTCCATATTTCCGAGAGTTATCACAGCAATGTCCGTATCCGATGCTCTGATGATAATATTATTTGCGCTGGTTTTTGAAAGATGAAATACAATGCGTGTATCCGCTTCTTCATGTTCAAAGTAAAAATCGTCAATTGTTTCCTTAAGCACTTCTTGATTTTTAGCGCAGTATTTGTAGCATATATTTTCATTTGTTAGGTATATTATTTTGTTACCGATTATTGCAGCGTAGTTATTGTTTTGCCACTCAGCAGCTAAATACGTAACCAGAGCCCTTTTAAAGCTATCCTGCCGCAATGCTTTGATAAAATTATCTGGACGTCGCTGACTTGACCCTGTGATAACATACTTATCGTCTCGAGAACCATTTGAAATTCTTCGGTCACGTTCAGCGTCTTTTAACGAAGGACTTATAATTTTGTCAAAAACCAGGTGTACTTCATTTCCCTTATAACCACATAATTTAGATAGGATAAATCTTGCCAGACCTTCAAATGTTGGTGGAGGATCTTTCAATAGGTGTAAAAAGAAATATCCGTCAATAACCGTGGCATCAATCGATTTTGGCTCTTCAGGGTTTTTGTCAACTTTTTCTAAAATCTTAAGAAGTGTGGATTTGTTTGTTTTTATCATACTTCCATCGAGATTACAAAGCGATAAGGGAACAGGCGTTAAGGGATAAGTCATCACTAACTCTAGGTCTAGCTTATTATCTATTGATAACATCAAAAGTTTACTCATTAAATCTCTCTCAAATTTAAGTTCACGTATAGTTTCTTTATGTTTAATTGAGTATTTAATACCTTCGTTGGCAAAAGTATGTACAGCTGTTTTTTTTTATAGGCTTCTCAAACCTTGTGGGATCCAATATACATTCTTGAATAAATCTGTCACGTAATTCAAGTCCGCTTTCTTCAACATTTAAAAGAAAATTTTCTGCTTGACTGGACGAAGCCTTTCCACTAACAATATTAAACTGCTCGTCTTTAGGTATATCTGAAAAGGGATTCATAAAATTCTCTATAGTAGTTATTAGTGAATTTAACGCCTTCTTGTCTCTTTTTATCCGATGTTCTTGCAGTTCGGCTGAAACATCTTCCTTTTTATTGTAACCTACATCTTCAAATGTTTGTGTCACGATTGAAGTTCTTAGTGAATGACTAAGTGCCCATCTTTGCCGAGCTTCCACAGAATTCGTTATGGAAGTCACTCCTGACCGTCGTGCAGCATCTGTATTTATGGTCTGCTCGAGAGTTAAATCTACCGGTGATCTGGAAAACGGTTTGTTAGTTCGTTTAATAGAAAAGCAACCACTTACAAATTGACTTTTGTAGTTAGGGTATTTTGTTTCTATTTTTAATAGATTGTCGTGAAATCTTGTTGTCCATCGAGCATAATTTGGCTGATTAAAGACGAAGAAGAGAAAAGATATTTCGTGCAATGTGAACGAGTATGTGTCAAAATCGGAAGTCCGTATACTTTTAGAAAAATTCCAGTATATCTGTATCAGACGGCAATACAAATACCAAAACTTTGCAGTTTTTCCCAGTGAGCCTTGTAACGTCTTTTCGCAATATTTTTCGTACTCTTCTAATAATTTTCTTAGTTCAGCTGACAAATCTTGACCGCTTTTTAATTTCTCTTGTATGGTATTCAGTTCCTCAATTAAAGTTTCAGGTATGCCTTTATATTCTGGATATGTTTTTATAAAACTGTTAAAATGAAGAACTTGTAAAACAGTACAAAATAGCGTGTGAAGTCGTTTACACCTATTAAAATGAGTTCCCATAATCAGTCCTTTTATTGATCCCGCTGCCATA
The DNA here is from genome assembly GCA_964006375.1 of Tillus elongatus. Lineage (NCBI taxonomy): Eukaryota > Metazoa > Arthropoda > Insecta > Coleoptera > Cleridae > Tillus > Tillus elongatus. Next base: position 50,010,876 of record OZ023268.1, read on the forward strand.
AGTTGTGCATCTATCAAAACATCTGTAAAGCCCGAGTCCTCAATAAATTTGCCTACTGCTTTGAAGTATGCCATTTGTATATGAAAAGCGCCTAACTGAATAAAAATGCTATCATATAAAGGAGATTCGGTGTTTTGAATTTGAAAAGCTATTTTGGCAATTGCTAGGTCGTAGGTTACAGCGATTATACTTTGATTGATTTCTTTCGCAATTTTTTTTGCCATATTAAGAGTTTCGGCTACAACAGCTGATGACGTAGGAGACATATTTATTTGAGGCAAATAATAAATCTTCTGACGAGGGAGAGTATCAACATGGAACTTTGAATTCCATCCAACCCACATTGGTAAGTCATCAGGTAGAATTGCGTGGGAAATTAGAAATAGTAGGTCTTGCTTCTTATAGTCCTCTAAACCTTTTGGTTTTAAGTTTCTTTGGAGATCTTGCTGTTCCAGAAAAGTATCAGTCATTTTCGGCTTTTTCCTATACGGTTCTATATTTTTTTCCTGTATATCAAATTTACGCCTACGAAACTTAAGTTCCGCGGTTTGTTGTTTTTGCAAGTGGTCTGGTAATGTTGTTAAGGATTGATCTTCTCGATAAAATATTCCTACAGTGTCGTGCAGGGTGTCCTTACCGCTAAAAGTTTCTACGTATTTATCAAAATTATCAAAAGCTAGGCCACAATGCTTAGTTTGAGATGAGGTTACTTCTTTAGGTAGAATGTTTTCATTTGTTACTGATGCATAAGTGAGTTCGGTCTCTAGTTCTTCTGCTAAATGATAACTAATTGTGTGTCCATATCTATTCAGCAATGTCAGAAGTTTCTTGCTGCCTGTTAGTGTCTTAACTGTTAGGCCGAGTTTTAAGTGTTTCGCTGGTTTTATTTTACCTCTTGTAACATTATATACTGTGTCGTCGGCTAAAGAGTTCACTGTAATGTTGTTTTTAATTGTAGCAGTTTCTGTTCCATTAATTAAATAATGAAAAAAAGTTTTTAGAGGGGCAGGTACATCACATTCCCCTTTTATTATGTCTTCAACTTGGAGGTTTTGTGGAAGAGGTTGTCTTTTTAATTGTAAGATATCTTTACGCAGGCGCAACGCAACTTGTAGCTGAAATTCTTTATTATTTTCACTTGCCATTTGCTGCAAAAGGCTATCTGATAAAGTTAAGGATGTACTAAATGTATGTAAATAATATGTTCTTAAACATTTCTTTATGGCTATTTTTCCAAAAAACGAATTTAGAATTTTATTTTGCAAAAACATAACGCTTTTGCTGCGACATATTATGTCGTTATTTTCTGAAATCTCGTTAAAAATTGTGACATAAAAATCTCTGAAGGATTTCAAAATACATGACTTTGTTATTTTCAATAATTTCTTCTGAAATATATTTTTTTAAACGTTCAAAACTTTTTTTATGGATGATACGCATTTGTGTATAGTTCGAAGTTTTTTTAACTCTACTTTTATTTAATTTTTTTATAGCTTTGTTACTATATAAAGTGCGACATATTTGGTGATATTTTATTTCTTTTGCGATAAAATCAGCGTTTCCAACTTTTGTTAGCAAAACCGGTACGTCTAATATTTTTATACAAGATAATATGCTATTTTGAATTTTTTGCGTGGCAACACTAATCAGCCCATACCTTTTTCTATTACGTAAAAAATATTTGTTGTTACAAAAGAGACACACATTTTTAAACACGCCAGTTGTCTTTGATTTTAATGGTATAACCAAACTTTTCCTAGTCAATATTCTCTCACCACGAGTCTCACCATCTTTGCTTGATTCTGTATGCAAAATATTTTCAGAATCATACGATTCGGAAGGGATTTCTTCTGGAAGATTATTATATTTTTCAATAGCAGTTTTCTTTACAGCTGTATAAAGACGGTAGCAAGAAGAATGATATCCATAGACATTGTTGAGGCTATCCGGTATACATATTAAGTTATATTTTAGTAATAACTTTTTGCGCACACAAGAAATAAATTTGCATTTTTCTAATGTTTGTGGAGTAAATACCTTAAAAGTTTTTGGTTCATTCTTGGCAGTTTTGTTATCAACATGTATAACACACTGATACTTCTCTGCTTCAACATAATACAACACGTTTTGATCTGGGGCAGAAGTTTCAGTCTCGGTTTCAGGAATTTTTTGGGCTTGCTGCACCATTTTTGATGGACCTGCTTCTGCATTATCCTGTATAAAAAAAGTAGCGTGAAGAAAAATCTTAAATGCAATCCGAATGAAATAATACAAAAAATAGTAAAAATTTCATTAAACGCATTAAGAAAAATGTTTATCCAATTAAAAAATTATTATTTGATCATTTAGGTACTTATTTTTTGAAATTAAACGGTCTAATAAATATGCTATCTTGTTTTAAAATGGATGGGAAAGTACCTAACTTCTAATAAGTAACTTGAAATAACTAACTTAAAATAAGTAAGTACGTATGTAAAAATAAAATAAAAAATATATCAAAACATACCATTTTATCGGCTTGATTAAACACTAAGGATGTTGAAAAACTGCACGTACACAATATGATTTGAAATGTACTTCATAAAAACATGTTCAAATAGTATAATACATTTTTCACAAATACAGCCGACAAAAACGCTGCTTTATTTTCCTTTATTTGGAAACTGAATGCGGCAAATATCACTGTCACTACACTATAAGCTAGCGATGCCAGCGAGAGCTACCGAGTTTACCCGATTACTTATTAGGCAAATGCCGTTTGCTCCGTTTCCATGGTGACGCGGGCATATCTGGTTGCAACTCCGTCCACCGTCTATAGTTCTACATAGTAGGGAGCTCCAACTTTGACAACATCTGCCCGAAAATGTATTGCAATGTTTTCGTCTGCCATGTCTTTTTTAGGTAATATATGACGGCGCAAAAATTATTTTTGATAAATGTCGTTTAGTCACCTTAATTTTCTGTCATTTTGACGGGTGTCTGCCAGACTCTAGACGAGTGCAGAAAACGTCTGCTTAAGCCAAATTGTTTGCACATATTCACGATCTTACTAACAATGTTAAATTTTGCATTGATAATTATCGTTTACCAAATATCAACCCGTCACTTTGACAGCGTCTGCCCGAAAATGTATTTCAACTTTTTCGTCTGCCACGTCTTTTTTAGGTAATATATGACATATCGAGCCGAATGGCGCAAAAATTATTTTTGATAATTGTTGTTTAGTGAACTTGATTTTCTGTCATATTGACGGGCGTCTGCTATATAAAAGTAATTCGTAAAGATCGTCTGCCGTAGTACAAAAACACTTCGGATCGACCATACTATTCAAATGTCTATTGATTATTTTTGATAAATGTAGTTCACCATATAGTAGACAGCCCCTCTTTTTAAAAGCCACCCCTTAGTTAAGTAACACCACCTGAGGCGGCAGACGGTCGGTTTTGGCATACCGGGATAGCTCAAAGTCGAAGTAGATCAGTTAAAATTTTGATAACTCTCGTTCAGTGGATTTCGGGCCAGCTCCTCTACTAAAAGGGCCAGTGCGGGAATATCCTGCCTCCTCCAGAATTACCCACGTATTACATTTTAACAAGTTATTATTTTAGGGAGTCGAGTATCGTGATATCTGGAAATAACTTACAAACTTACTAGATATATTAGGTGAATTAGATAATTAAACACTCAAAAATACTGCAAGACATCACAAGAATATATATATATATATATATATATGTATGTATGTATGTATATATGTATGTATATATATATATATATATATATATATATATATATATATATATATATATATATATATATATATATATATATATTGATATGGTTTATAAGGGCGGCGGCTGAAATGCACACACATATACATATACACTTACAGAATTATACACGTGAAACCAACAAAAAAATAATAAATACACTCATACGTACCACACAGACACAATCACCTAAGGAAAACATACTGTTTGGTATATTAGAATGCCTAGTAAAAATTTAAAAAAATAATACCATTTGACCCCCATGTATGTACACGAAAATAAGGAAAATATGATGTATATAGATGAGTGTAATTTTAAGTAAACAAGTGTATAGTATAAGGTGTTATTGTTGTTAGCTTTAAGAATATGAAGATGTCAAAATTTGTGTGATAGCTTTAAGAATGTCATGTAACCTATATGTAAGTCAGCTGTTTAGTGACGACAAATGTCAAACTGGCAGTCAAATTGCAATATAGGTTAACAAACTGTCAAGAGAAAATTAAATCCGCAACAATGAAAAATGATGTATCCTGGGAGATTAACAAGAGGAAGATGATTATAGGAAAGTTTTGTTTGGATAAAGGAATTTTAAAAGAGGGCTACAGACAGGAAACTGTGGCAACAGACTTTGGTTGACGGGAAAGAAAAAACAACTTTTTTGAATTGAGAAAAAGAAGCAGTATTTTTGGAAGTTATCCACAGAAAATTACTAAAAAGCAGTTCAAAAGTTCAAGCTGAAGATAAATATCAACAGAAATTGGATTTAAAGCGTCTTTGGAGATCAATACAGTAAGTGATTACAATATAAACTACTTACGTGTTCAAATAAAGAAAGAGCTTGATAATAAATACACAGAAACCCATATTCAGGTGGTTGGCACTAGAGTCATCCATATTTATAAATAGAAAGCTTCAACGTATAATATCAATCTCCATATTGGTTTTCATATAACAGTTAGGAAGATAATCATCAAGGCGCCACCTTCGAGTTTTGGTTTACGTTAAAGGTCCAGTGGGTAGACAATCAGTACCACACGGAAGAAGTTCTGAAGGGTGTATAATATAGACTCTCATAAATACAAAATATTGGAATATCGTATATTTATTTATAAGTATATCAAAAGTTATTGATCAATAACACTAAATTGAAGAAAAATAAATTTGAATAAAATATAAAGGCCGAAGTTGTGGGGGTTCATAGATTAAATATCAACAATAATTTTAGTAAAAGTAGTTAGATAGATAATAAGAATACTCTTGTCCTATTTATTTAGGTAGAATAAAGTTACATTGTTGTTTGTCAGAGAAAATGAAAATTAGTGTTTTATTTTGATTCGTTTATATACATACATGGGAGAATAAAATAAAAAAATATATAAAGCATAATTTAGAAGAAAAAAAAACTAATAAATTTCATGACTAAAGTCATAAAAGAAAAAGAATAATATTTGTTTGGGACCTGGACCCACTTAGAACGCCCTCAGATAGTGTAGTTTTTTGTTTTTTGTTTTGTTTTTGTTTTGTTGTTTTCTTTTCAATCATATAATAGCTAACCGAGGCAAGGAAGAAGAAGAAAAGGAACACAATATAAATAAGTGGTAAGTTTTCCTTGGTGTGTTAACTACTGGAAACAATACGAATAACACAAATTTTCATAAATTTATTTATAAAATCCAAAATTACACATTATAAAACAGATATTAACACATAAACCATACTATTACCTTTATATCTCAATTTACACCTAATCTTAGGTCAAATCTATATAAAATTAAGATTCATTAAACCCCCCATTCTCTATCAATTTTCACCTAATCGTGAAACTAAGTAAAACCTAATAAAATCCATTCTATTTCAATTAACAACCCATTCTTTATCAATTAGCTCACAAAAACGTGGGCACAAAAAACAACCCTAGTATACCTTACTATATCAATATATATATATATATATATATATATATATATATATATATATATATATATATATATATAATATGCATTCACCATTCATAACATTTAAGAGCACCTAAGTTGTGACAACTTGTATGTGTTCTCCTGTCATTCCGCATATTTTTATCAAGCCATAAATAAAAAGGACAAGTGATGCCCCAACAAACCAAAAATACAAGAAAAGTTATTTTCCAATACATTGAGTGGCGACGGGTCTTCTTAATAATATTAAAACAAGGGTGGTGAGACCTTGTGTCTCTGCTTCACACTCACGAATAATTATAATAATAGTGGACTGTATACTAATTAATTGATTTTTATTTTAATTTTAAAACACGTAATTTTGATACAAAAATAAACCTTACAAGTTATTCTAGTTAGCGCCTAAGTGCGCTTCTTCTAAAATGTTTACTTGACCACTTCTCAATAGTAACAGACCTCACAAAAATCTTAGTTCCTTGTTGTTGCCACAACTCCTTTCCCCAGAGGGCGCGTTTACTGTAGTGTTGCCACCCTCACTGGTTCGCTGTAGTGTTCCCACCCTCACTAGTTCAATGTAGTATTGCCAAACTCACTAAATGTCTCAACGGCACTCTCTCCGGAACAAAGGGTTTGCCCGGCCTCTGGCCCGTCACAATTTAAGAAAAGGACAGAAGAAGGAAATTAAACAAGCTACGGGGAAGAGAAGGAAATATATAATAGAGTTCAGTTCCACGTTACTCGGAGGACTCGGTAATTCCAATTTCAGCAGTTGGTAAAGGTGTCATTCTTATTTGTCAACGACTAGCAACAGATGTTATTAAAAGCCAACTGCTTTGTGGTTAAAAATGTACTTGATTTCCACAACCTACTCTACTTAATTAACTTCTAGTTAAATCAAGACACAGACAGACACAGTTAGTGAAATTTAATATCTGGAATCACAACCTATCCAAACAGTTAAAGTGCTATTGTTACAATAACTTGCGATATGTATAATGTAAAACCTAATGATAGTAAAAAAAAAGAATCACTTACGGTTGCAGAGATGGATTTAAGAACCATACATATAATGTAACAAATATACCAACCACCAGATCCCCTTTCACAGTCGACTGCCCAGATGTACAAAGCCAGGGCTGTATATTAAACAGTGTGTTGCAACAACTAAAAGCTTAGTAAGTATAGCTAAAACTGTTGATATGTGTATATTAATTATCAGATGTTACTATAACTAAAAGTTACTATTGAATACTGTTAATTAGAAACTCTGTATGTTATGATTGTAGTTATGGAAACTAAATAGAATAACAAAAGAACCACTTCGTGGACTTATCTGATGTGGGCCTTGTCTGCAGCTGCTTAATAAACTTAATATGGTAGTGTGGACCCAGTTACGGCTAGCTTCGCCAATCAGTCAGGCCCAGTCCACTTACAGTTCTACGTTTAAAAGAAACTTGACAGGTACAGCTTCGGACGATTACACACAGCAAGCAGAAAACTCCAGAAGATTTCAGACCCAGACAAGAAACCCCAATGTGTGAGGTTTCTTTTCTGACAAAAATATATAAAGTGATTCGTACTGACTTATTTCTCAATAAAATTGATGTGGAATTTAATGCAGAACAAACACTGTTCTTTAAAACCACTTTTGCAAGCTGTAGGCTAAATATCCAGCATATAGCTGAAGGTAATTTTCAAGCACCTTTTACTGCCACAACCTATTTTTCAGTAACTCGAATCTTAATAATTCATTATTTCATACGAATATTAATCTTTAACCAAACAACAAAAACTTGTCGGAATTTGATAAGTTAAAAATAAATTTTATTAATTTCAAAAATTATATCTGGGAGAAAGAGAGAATGAAAAAGATGACACTATGCACTGAAGAGTGAGATAGAAAAACATGGATGGTCATCAGAGAGAAGGAGACAGTACATACCTAAGGGCAACTGCTACTATTAAAAATGTAAACAGAACCTCAAATAGAAACTTGTTGACGGTTTTGGACTTATAATTCTTTACAAGTGAAATTAGATAAAGAGGGTTGTTTATTTGTATTAAACCTTAAACTACAACAAAAGTGAAAGTATAATTGGCGCCTTTCCAAGGTTTTACAAGTGTACACTACAAACAAACTGTTTATTTACCAAAACATGCAAACTATAAGCTACAGAGTGTTCACAAGTGAGTATTGTGTCCATATATTAACTATGTTTTTCACCACTGAAGCTAACAAGCTGGTAGAAATATAAAGAGAGGTTTAGAACCGTCTCAGAGTTAACCCGAACTAGATTCAGTTTGTATAGCTTATAACCTGCACACATTCCCACACAAAACACTGCTCATATCCACCCACGCCCAACCGCACAAACTTCCACATATCCAAACCAACCAGAGACATACATAACCGTTTACTTGATACACAAGCCTTCAAATATCCCAAGCAGTCGAAGTCCAAAACTCTATAAAACATCGGAGAATATAGCATAGTTCTGTAACACATAGAATTTACCCCTTTTCCTAAATTTGTAATTTGTCGTGGCACTAATTTTATTTGGCAGCAAGTTATATACACTTGGTCCAATAGAATTAATATAGTGTACCTCCTTACATGTGTTAAACGTAATGTGTTTCCGTACTTTTTGCCTAGTAGAGTATGTTGTTAAGTATGTTGCATACTTATGCATCGCCCCGCTAGACTTTGTGTGACAATACATCAAGTATATACAACCCCGTAACATTAAGTATTCCAGTATCGAGGTTATACAGTAAACGTGTGTGATATTCCATGATCTTAAACCAAAGTGTTCTAAGAATAAAATTTTGTGTTATCTTCGGTCGTAAAATAGCAGACTTATATGCTGATCCCCAACACGTTATTCCGTATCGTAGTATAGATACCACCAAACTATCATAAATGGTTAAAAGCGTTTTAGTATCCAAGATAGCCCTGAGTATATAAAATACATGAATCAGTTTACGGACTCTTGTCAGTAAGGTAGTGAACGTGTATACTCCATTTTAAGTGCTTGTCAATATTTATTTCCAGGTATTTAAGGTTAGCCACTCTCTCAATTTTGGTATCGCTATTTCCGACACTTATCTCTGGCATAATTTCCGCCAGCCCAGCGATATTTGGTTAGAATGCAACACTGTTTGTTTTCTCCACATTCAGTTCCAAACAGTCGCTGTCAAATGACCTGCAGATTCGACCCAGTAATATACTAGCTTCCAACATTGTCGAATCCTAATCACAGTCCGTGCAAATCATAGCAGTATAATCCACATAGGAGATAACCGTGCAACGTTCGTTGAAACTGATTAAGATGTGATTGATATATAATGTGAAAAGTACAGGACCCAAAACTGTCCCCTGTGGAACACCTAGTTTCACTATCAAAGAACCACTCGTTTCGTCTCCCACCTTTACACGCTGTTCTCTATTTGAGATGTAGTTTTCAAAGAATTTTAAAACTACCCCTTTCACTTCCGACTGATATAGTTTACCCAACAAAACTTAATGACAAACAGCGTCTAACGCTTTCTGCAAGTCCAAAAATATTCCCACTGCTTTTCTATTCTCATCAAAGCTCCCCACAACTGTGGAGCACATTTTATGGAGTGCCATATTTGTCGACATATTATGTTCCCTAAAATATATAATAATAATTTATTTTGAAATAGAATATTATGTTTAACTAGGTAGTCGTAAAGTCTGTTCTTTAAGCATTTTTCACATATTCTGGCAAATGTATTAATCAGGCTAACTGGTCTGTAACTATTAGGATCGAATTTGGTTCCCGACTTATGAACTGGTATAATCACACTCTCTTTAAATTGCTTCGGAACTCTGCCTGTTACAAAAGATTTATTAATTATGCTCACCAGTGGTGTTAGCAAGAAAGAATGACATTCCCTCACCAACCTGTTTACCACACCATCTGGACCTGATGCAGAGTAGGGTTTCAAGCTTGCAATAACCCTTATAATGTCAGTCTTTGTGACAGGTTTCAAATAAAATGACTTTGTGCTACGAAATTTCTTTGTTTTCCAAATATCTTTGCTAAGGATTTGCGATAACTTACTACCTACGGTGGTAAAAGAACTATTAAATTACCCAGATATCAAATGTTTGTCTTCAGTTATCAATCCATTTTTCGGTGAGAGTTGGGCTATGTTTCTGTTTTATTGGTAATTTCTCCAATTGTACTCTAAATCTTCCTAATGTCAGTTCCAGCATTCAGTATATTCTTCCTGTAGTGTGTATTTTTGCAACTCTCAAAATATTGGTTAACTTATTTTTATAGAGCTTATATTCCGGTTCAATTCTTATTTTGGAGTCATCTAAGTTTTAGTTTAGCCCTTACTTTAATTGACCTTATTAAGTACTGAGTTATCTATGGCTATTTGTTCACCTGTTTAGCTAAGGTGGTTGATCTTTCCATACAATAATTGATTTTTTTGTAGAAAATATCAGTCATATTGTACATCTGTTTATTAAAAATTCCAGTTGTTGCAGGAAATATTTTACACTGATTGGAACACGATTTCTTTTTATTAGTATCTATTCTCGTTGCTCTGCCGTCGGTGACACAAGTATCCGTTTTCTGTTGTTGTAAAATTACATCGGTTACTGTTGAATAGTGGTCCATTATGTCCGTTCGTAACACCAAAGATCTGAGTGTCAGTTTATCTTTGTGAACTTCACCTTGTGTTGTTCTACGGTATCTTGCAAATACATGATCTATACAACTTTCCGTGCTCTCTGTTACTCTAGTGGAAATGTTCACCTGTGAAAAAAATCTGTGTGTCCCGAGGTCATTTAAATATCTTAAACCCCCCACGTTACTTTCATCGCTAATGTCGATATTGCAGCCACCGATCCACATCAAGGATCTTTTTTGGTTTCATAATTGCATCTGTCTTTTAAAAATGTGGCCAGGTTACTTAACAGAGGTCTGTATACCCCATAAATATTTATCGTTTTTGTCTTATACCTGAGAATTTTCTCAATGATGGTAATTTCTGTTGAATTATTTTAACATCCGCATTGTACTTTTTCCTAAGATAAAGCAAGTAATTTTGATTGTAAGTACCATTGTTATAATAAACATCATAGCCACTAATCCGATACAAGCCAATATCTGGAATTGACCACGTCTCACTCAGTATAATACAATCCACTTGTTCCCTTCCCAAAGCCGCCAGAGTGATCAGCTCATCGTGATTTTTTCTAAGGCTCCTAATATTATTAGATAGATGAAAAATCTTTTAGTGTTGCCCCTAACACCAACGTATTCATCAGTAGTTGAATAGGTTGTAGTTGCATCATTATATAAATCAAAACTATCCAAACCATCCATGCCAGTAAACACATATATCCCACACAAAACAGGCATATCCAAAACAACTCTTAAAGTTTATACAAAATGGTAAAGTATAAGAATGGTCTACAACACAAAGCCCTATTGCTTATTTTTAAAGCCAGATTGAAGTACCGTGTCCTTAAAGAATATATCTGGTATAAAGGAAAAAACGATATAGATTCCTCCAGGAAAAAATGGTGGAATAGCAACCAATTGTTTACAATCGGGGAAGAGACCATACATTTTGCCTTTTATCAATAGTAACATTCTTTTTTGTTCATGTTTTTTTCTTGTATATTCTATGTAGTTGTAGATATATAGATTTTATGTGTGTGTGTGTATATGTATAATTTGTTACTTATTGTTAAAATGGAATGTAATAATTGATGTATATATCCTTTAGTTAATAAACAAATAAATAAATAAATAAATAAACACACAAACACACACACACACACACACACACCAAAACAGGCGCACCAACAAAATATAAAAAACATACACAACAAAAGTTATTTTTCTTTTTCCAAATTATAAGTAAAAAATAATCCGCAAGATGTTCCAAGCTAAGTGCAGAGATCATAAACCTAAATATTAAAAAGAAGAATACATCAACGACAACGAGCTAACAAATTTATACATATGTGGTCATGACAATAAAAATCTCAGATAAAGAATATGCAAAATATAATCAAACAAACAATACCTCGTGACATATAACAACTAACTAACCAAAAAAAAAGTAGTCACTTGTTGTTTCTCGCTTGTTTTCCCCTTCTTGTAATTATCTCCCTTTATAGGCTATAGGAGTTTTCACTGTCGAATTATCGCAGCCGGAGTATGGAAAACTAATGTCACCCTGAGCTGGCGTAGAAGGTGCACTAGTGGACCTTTTCTGCGCAAAAACTGGTTTTTCAAAGTCTATGTCTTCCAGATCTTCAGGCCTGTAAACCTCATCATTGATATGTAGGCGACCCCTTTTCGCAAATGTCCTTTCTGTTTGACCAACTTTAAGCGTTTCCGTGAAATATATTCCTGCTTTTGTTGAAACAGCGTTAAATCGTTGTTGATAAATATATTTGAGTTTCTCAGCTTTTCAAGATTTATGACCACTTCTTGTATCGTAATAAAGAAAACTCCACAACAATAGGTTTACCTCCGCTGTCTCTTTTACCTACACTATAGACATCTTTAATCGTCTCACTTGGCAGCGAAATTCCCAGATTTTTACTAAGCTTTGCCGTGACAAACCCAGCCAAATCCGCCCTTTCATATTCCACCGGGTCGATGCCGAAAACTACGATATATTTGCAATAGCCACGTCTTTCGAGGGCTTCCACTATATCCTTTAAGGCTATATTTTTTTCCTCTAGGTACGAAATTCTTTTGACGTCTCCTGATTTTTATTTAGCAGTGTAACCTCCAAATTATCTATTCGCATCTGAATCGCCCTTAATAGCTCATTATTTCAAATTTCTTTATTTAATTCAGACATAGACACAGTTAGCATAAAGTTTTTATCTTCAACAGACAGATATATTATCATACAATGTATCGAACCACAAATAAGCGACTCAAACAAAACGATTGATCTAACATTATGACATCCCACAACAAATCCTATAGGAGAGGTGGAAAGAAGCCCCTTCAAGGTGCATGTAACAAATAATCAATAACTCACCTCCGGACTATTGTAACAACACCGAGCACCAAAATTAACACTACCAATCTCTCTCTCTCTCTCTCTCTCTCTATATATATATATATATATATATATATATATATATATATATATATATATATATATATATATATATATATATATATATATATATATATATATATATATATATATATATATATATATATATAAATAAATATAAATATACAGTGTGAAACACACTTTTGGAATAAAATTCATTATTCAGCAAAAAATAGTTTTTGTGGAAAACGCCGAGACACTTGAAGTTTAATCTGTCGAACATTATCTTATAATCATAGTTAGAAAAATTAAACTCCCACCATTTTACCCCCACCACTTTATCCTTTTTTTTTAATAGAAACCCAAAATTTTTTAATTACAATTTGATGGATCACATTTTTCTGAATGTGTGTTCTGTAATATTAGACCATACATATGGGGTACCCCATATGTATGGTCTAATATTACAGTTTTAAATTTAATACCGGAATTTTAAAACTAAACAGTTTACCCTGAAATTCAAATTTCGAAAATAGGCTTAATAAAAACGTCCCTTTCTTATAATAAATGTTCAAAATAGTCTCCATTCACTTCCACACAACGAAATAATCTGCTCTGAATTCTTCACTGACTCTTTATCTTAATTTCTTATCTTGTATTTTATCTAAAACGTACTTGGTATCATTAATCGTTTCTTATTAACTACCAATTTTTGCAGTGTGAAAGGTGAAATTTAACAGTACTGTTTTATTTTTTGGTGTATTGTGTTGAATGCACGGACTCCTAATAAATTAAGCGTAATTTTGTTCTGATAATGTCAATTAATTTTTGGTCTAATAATACGATACTTAACTGAAACTCTGCGAACAGAATTATTAATGATGATTGGATATGGTGATATGTGTAGACAACAGGCACAAGTTGTTAACATATTTAATGAAAAATATCCAGATTTACCCCCACTAACCCAGGGAACTGTGCCTAAGCTACATTCACAGTTTCGTGATTATGAACACGTTAAACCACTGCCTAGGAGACCCAAGTTTTTTAAAGCAGATGTAAAACTCAATACTTTATTGGCTTTTCAAGAAGAACCAACAACTTCTATCCGTCAAGTTGTCCGTGAAAATGATGTTAGTCAATCGACAGTTTTAAGGTGTCTCAAAAACGAAAAAAATGCATCCTGATAAACTACAACACGTTCAAGAGTTGATTGACGGTGATTCTGATAGAAGACTGCAATTTTGTGAACAACTGCTGGACATGTTACATAGAAATGTTATTTCTTCTGCTGACGTTCTGTTTTCCGATAAAGCAACATTTATTTTGAATGGCGATGTAAACAGGCTAAATTTCAGGTACTGGGCTGCCGAAAACCCCCACTGGATGCGACAAACACACACTTAGCGTCCTCAGAAGTTGAACGTTTGGGCTGATATCATTGGTGATCACGTAGTTAGACCTGTTTTTATAGAAAATCTATACGGTCCAAGATATTTAGAAATGCTGAGAACAGATTGTCCTAATGTTAGCAGAATTGCATCCAAATGTAATGGAACCTAATATTCCCCATGAAAGGATATGGTTTCAACAAGATGCTGCACCGCCCCACTTTGCTCTTCAAGTATGGGAGTATTTACACGAAGTCTTTCCACATCTTGATTTCTTTTTATGGGGATACCTTAAAACAGAGTGTATAAAACGCAACCTGCTGATTTAGATGATTTGAAAATGAAAATAACAACATAAATTGGGAACGTAACGCTTTACGTGTTGAACAGAGTTAGGGAAGAATTCCACAGCAGATTATTTTGTTGTGTGCAAGTGACTGGAGAACATTTTGAACATTTATTATAAGAAAGGGATGTTTTTATAAAGTTTATTTTCGAAATTTGAATTTCACGGTAAACTGTTTAGTTTAATATTCCGGTATTCAATTTCCACCTTGTATTTTTTGCTGAATAATGAATTTTATTCCATAAGTGTGTTTCACACTATATATATATATATATATATATATATATATATATATATATATATATATATATATATATATATATATATAAAATTAAAAGTGGCCCCGGATATGGGTTCGAAGGGTTCTAGTTCGCGCTCATTTTAAAAAAAAATTCAAAATTGAAAAGTTGGAATCTCAAAACTAAACTATGTTCCAAAATCTATATCTCTAGGTTAAAATTTAAAAAAGTTATTGGCATTTAATAAAAAATGTTAGTTGCCAGATAATTTCTATGAAAATTCACTACCATAACGTACTTGCTGCGTCTAGGCTTTTTTAGTTCCTCAGGAAACTGTTCGATGTTTAGACTGTTATTCATAATGTATGCAATAGGTGCTGCTATATAGTCCTTTTCATATTCTCAATACATAACAGAAAATTTATCTGATCTCACAGTCTGTATGTTTTTAGCTATTAATTACCCTTTTTAGATCATTGATAGTCGTTTAATAAAACCAATGAAGTTGTGTACAGTTCTGACCTGCATATTTGCACTATGTAACATCTGTACTTTTTCAGCGAATTTATATATAAAATATAAACTCGTTAATAGAGAGGTATCGATGGTGAGACTTTGAAAACCTTTTAGTGAATTTTCTTAAAAAAAATTCACTAATGAGGAGATCCCGACTTTTGAATTTTGAAAAAATTTCTTCAAATGAGCGCTAATTAGGCCCCCCACAAAACATATCCGGGGTCAGTTACAATTTTTATATGTTTATATATATATATATATATATATTATATATATATATATATATATATATATATATATATATATATATATATATATTTATATATTTATATATATATATATATATATATATATATATATATATATATATATATATATATATATATATATATATATATATATATATATATATATATATATATATATATGTATCACACCGATAACTCAAAAAATAATGGGCCGATTTTGATCAAATTTGGTGAAAAAATTCCTTTTGCAAATGGCTTGGATAAGTTCGTTAGTCAGGAAAATCTGCTCAGGTTTTCCCGGAAAATTTTGTGTTTTCTTTCGAAAAAAATTTATATCTCAGGAATTAACAAAGTAACGGCAACCAAATTTGGTACGCACGTTTACGTCTTTATAGGTAAGTTACCTACCAAAATTAGCTATGTAGGTCAAAAGACAAAAAAGTTATAGGCATTTAAAAATAAATCAATTGGGGTTTTCCTCAAAACGTCAAAGTGGCGATTTAAAATGTCAAAATTGGCAACATTTAGGCAAATAACTTAAATCTAATACGGGCTATAGAAATAAAATGTCTCAAGAAGGATGTTTTACAAACCCTAAAGTCTTAGTTTGAACCGTCATTGTCCTTCATTTTACTAAAATATTTGCAGAAAATTCATTTCAAATAGATGACATTAGGCATGGATGCAAAATGATGATAATGTTTTGTATCCTCCTACTATGTCGAAAATCATAACAACTGGACAATTAATAGTCCCTTTATTAATCTTATTTTTAAAGGGGTAGACATTGATCCAATCCAATCCATAGCAGGTGGTAGTGGAATTTTCCTTTATGTAATAGTAAAGGATTTTTTCACGCCCGAGGAGGTACCACCCCATACATCAAGGGGCCGGTGAAGTCCCAACAGACGTTTCCGGTTCTGGTGTATGAGTCGGTTTCCCTTATAAGCAAAAATGATGATGGCTCCTCCTTGTATAAAATATTCCGGAGGCAAAATACCCCTCCATTCGGATCTCCGGGAGAGGGGTGTACAGGGGGCGCCAACATCAAGATTTAACATATCCTTTTCGAATATATGTGGCCTAAATTCTAACCTGAACTCCGTCCACCATTTCCTCCAGGCTAACAGGCCCCAACTCCTTTTCCTCACCGAAACCCAAATCAGTGCCAAAACAGCCACTAATCACCTTAATTTCCCGGGGTATGAGCTCCTTACTGCCTTTAGATTGCATGGAGGCGTGTGCGCATACGTCCGTAGCAATCTACCCTGCACCAGACTTCCCAATTTAGAAGCTGGAAGAAAAGACATACTATGGATAAAACTCTCTCTCAGGGCTGCAACTAAATTCATCTGTTGCATTTACCGGTCACCTTCTGACAACAACTTTGTCCAGCTCTTTGACTACCTTTCTGAAAAAACCGACTATCTGATTTCTGAATATCCTTCCTCCGAGGTCACTATTCTTGGCGACTTCAATGTCCATAATAAGGAATGGCTAGGATCTTCAAAAACCGATCCACAAGGGAGAGCAGCGGAGGCCTTTGCAGTCAGCAATTCTTTGGCCAATATGGTTAAGCAACCTACTTACTTTCCTCGTATCCCAACACACAGCTCAAATCCCTTGGATCTCATTCTTACTACAAACCCTGAATGCTATAAGATATCAGTCACCGCCCCCCTTGGTCGCTCAGACCACGGCATGGTCACTGCTTCCTGTGCAATGCAACCCGAGGTCACACAGTCATCACACCCACGTATCATTTGGCACTACAACTCCGCAAACTGGGACGAAATGCGGGATTACTTTTCCTCATTTCCATGGGCGTCTGTCTGCTTCTCTCATCCTGACCCCTCTGATATCTCACAAAACGTCACCGAAATTATCCAAGCTGGCATGGAATTATTTATTCCACGTACACAGAAAACCTCTTCAGCCACTCAAAAGCCCTGGTTCTCTAAATCCTGTGACAAGGCCAGACTTGAAAAGGTCAAAGCTCACAAAACGCTTCTACACAATCCCAGTCAAGAAAATCGTCAAGCATTCAACGACGCAAGAAACCGCTATGTCCGCATTCTTTCTGAGGCAAAAAACTCGTTTAATAACCACATCAAAAACAAAGTCCTGTCAAGCTCCAACAGCGGCAAACCCTTCTGGACTCTTGCTAAGTCTATTGGGAATAATTTCTGCAAGAGCACGTTCCCACCTCTTGTCTTAGGGGATGAAATTGTTTTTACCGCCCTGGGCAAGGCTGAACTTTTTGCTTCGTTGTTCGCCGGAAATTCTACTCTCAACCCACCTCCAAATGTTCAACCACCAACAGTCCCCAATGTCGCGCATAAAATGACTGATATCATTTTCAAAACTAAAAAGGTACGAAAGATGCTCTCTTCTCTTAATGCCAGGAAAGCCTCTGGCCTCGACGAGATCCCAGCAATTGTTCTCAAAAAATGCGCACCAGAACTTGCTCCTGTCCTGACTCGTCTGTTTCAGATATCTTACAATAAAGGCATATTCCCTAGTAACTGGAAAACTGCTCGAGTACAACCCATCCCCAAGAAAGGATCCAAAGCGCTTCCTAGCAACTACAGGCCTATTTCTCTCCTTTCAGTCATCTCTAAAGTGATGGAAAAGTATATAAACACCGAACTACTAAAATTCCTTGAAAAACACAGTCTAATCCACGACAGGCAGTATGGATTCCGTCAGCGCAGATCGACTGCTGACCTCCTTTCCTTTGTCACCCATTCTTGGAACAAGTCTATGGAACAACACGGTGAATCCCAGATTGTTGCTCTAGCATATATCCAAAGCATTCGACCAGGTCTGGCACGCAGCGCTGCTTAATAAACTTCCGGCCTATGGCCTACCACCAAAACTTTGTACCTGGACAGCAAATTTCCTCTCCAACAGGAGCATATCTGTTGTTGTGGATGGCCATTCCTCTAAACTGTATCCAATTAATGCAGGAGTTCCTCAAGGTTCAGCTTTAGCCCCTACTTTGTTTCTTCTTCACATCAATGACCTCCTCTCTAGCACATCCAACCCAGTTCACAGTTACGCGGACGACAGCACCCTCCACTCAAATATACAATATTCTAAGCCTGTCTCTTTAGCCCAGTTAGATGAGGATCGCAGACTCATGGAGGGTTCTGTCTCCGTGGACCTCCAAAAAATATTAGACTGGGGAAGTAGAAATCTTGTACAATTCAACCCCACCAAAACTAAGTCTTGCTTTCTTTCTCACAGGAGATACAGCAGCCCTAGACCCATCACAATGAACAACCAAGTTATTCAAAGTACTGAGTCCTTTTCTCTTGTTGGCATTTCTGTGGATCGAAATCTTAATTGGCACCAACATGTTACATCAATTGCAGAAGCGGCTGCTAAGAAATTGGGTTTCCTCTTCCGGGCTCGCAAATACTTTTCACCAACTAATCTCTATACCTTATACACTTCACAAATAAGGCCAAACCTCGAATCCTGCTCCCACATCTGGGGTGCAGCTGCCGCTTCTACACTCGCTATCCTGGACTCCATTCAAAAGAGAGCTATACGTCTCATCGGTGACCCTGCCCTCACCCAAAGGCTTCCATCCCTTGCCCACCGACGTGCCGTTGGTGACCTCTCTCTCTTTTATAGATATCTGCACGGGCACTGCTCAGAGGAGCTTTCCTCCATAATTCCCCCACCTGCTGCCCCCAGCAGATCTACCAGGGGAACAGAGCGAATGCACCCTTTTACTGTCCAGGTCACCAGACATAGAACATCTTGTTATGCCCGCTCTTTTGTCCCGAGGACTTCCAAGTTGTGGAATTCCTTGCCGGCACATGTTTTTCCTTCTCCTCCGAACCTCCAAACCTTCAAGTCCAGAATTAACAAGCTGCCTCTTTCCTCCTTGTCAACACCCACGGTACGATAGTATTTAGGCTGTAAGCCCTCGTGGTGTGTTGTTGACATAAAAAAAAACCCTTTTTCTGATGCTTGGCAGTAGCCTTAGCTATAGAGTTTATCATTTAATGGTATATAATTTTTGTCGAATTTTCGTAAAAAATTAATAAAGCTCAATATATCCGTTATTATATAAGATATGAAGAAAATTTGTATATATTAATTATAGGGTGTCTTGAGCTACATCTTAAAATAATATTTCTGCAATCACAGGATGGTCCATAAGCCGTTGGTGATACAAATTTTCTTTTTTTTTAATTAAACACGCCTTATGTTATTGCATTTTTGCATTTTCCATCGAAATATAATGCATGTTTGTAAGAAAATAAATTCTGGACGCAGCAAGTGCGTTATGGTAGCGAATTTTGATCAAATGTTCATATTTGAACAGCTCAATTTGCTATTAACCTATAAGGTTGACCAAGAAACGTGTTTTTTCGGGAACATTTTAAGTTTACTTTTGGAAATTTTTGTACATTTTCACACAATAAAGTTATTTTAATGGAACATGGCACATTGTTTTTACTATATAGGTTATACTGGTAACCAAATTTGATGCCTGCTTTCTTAAAAAAATACACATATTTGTTATTAAAAATATTTTTATGAAAATTCACTACCATAACGCACTTGCTGCGTCCAGAATTTTTTCAAATGAACCCGAGTTTGGGCCCGTGGAACCCGAAACCAAGGTCCGTTTGAATTTATATATATATATATATATATATATATATATATATATATATATATATATATATATATATATATATATATATATATATATATATATATATATATATATATATATATATATATATATATATATATATATATATATATATATATATATATATATATATATATATATATATATATATATATATTATTTTTATTTATTTGCCAACAACAATCAATACAAATTTATACTCAAAATTTAAAACAAAAAAGTTAAAGCACATAAGTATACACATACTTGTGCGTGCTTCGCCTTATAATTAGCTATCCTATCAAAGCATACACTACAACAAATCCTACATTAGACATCTGACCGTCCTTCAATATTTAAATTATTTAAATTCTCAAGCATCCCTCCATCCACCGCACACACCCTCTCACCTCTATTCCAGTGTAAATAAATGAGGTATATCCGTCAACAACAATCTCTCAAAGCATTTTATCCCTCTAACGTCTCTCTGTTCAAACACATCCTGTCTTCCACCCAATCTACTCCTGGCACAAGCAGAGGACAACCCTGTCTCCAAACAATACACAGCCAAAAGCAACCACTCTCGCTTATACACGCATTTATACTTACCCACAGCCATTCACTAGCTCCTACCCTCGCACACCATCCCATAAGTCGCTTATACACACCTTTATACTTACTCACAGACACTCACTAGCTCCCGCCTTCGCACATCATCCCATAAGTCACAAGCATACACTCACACATATCCGACATACTCTCACGCTAACGCTACGCCCACACTTGCACACCCACGTATCCAGCACTCCTCCATTGCTATTCATTCGTAACCACAATTATAAGCTGTCTTTACGTACCATGGTTTTTTCAAAAATGCTGTATTAAGATTTCTAATCTTTCGTAATTTTGCAATATGTATTATTTTATTTTTTTCCGAAATTTATAATTCTTTTCTATAGTCTTAAGTTTGGCTGGAACAAGATTATATAATCTTGGTCCAAGAAAGTCAATAGTTTTCCGTGAAATAGTTTTTTTACATCTTGATGTTAGTACATTTCTATTTGTTACCTGCCTTGTTAGATATTGATGCTGTGTCTGTTTTTGTAATAAGGCCTCCCCGTGGGTATACTGTACGAGCGCAAGAATATACAACCCCTTAATATTCATAACACCCGTATTTGAGTTGTATAACAATTTTGTGGGATAATCAACTGCTTTGTTTAGTATATTTCTTAATATGAAATTCTGTGTTATGCAAAGCGGTTTCAATGTCGATTTATAAGCCGATCCCCAACAGGATATTCCGTATCGTAATATGGACGCTACCAGACCATCATAAACGTCAAGCAAAGTATTCAGAGACATTATCTCTCGCAGAACATAAAAAACATAGATAAGTTTACGTAGCCTATTATTCAGATATTCTATGTGCGTTTGCCATTTTAAGTTCTTATCTACCATAATACCGAGGTACTTTAGACTATCTACACTGTTGATAGGTTCAGTGTGTCCAGGGATAACTATATCTGGCATTGTTTCAAGTCCAGCGGATGTTGGCGAGAACGCAATATACTTTGTTTTCTTGACGTTAAGATACAAACTGTCATGGTTCAGCCTACGGTTGAGTTCCCCAATCAGTAACGTCGCACTTCAGATTGTCTCGGGCCAGTTAATCCCATCACAGAGCAAAACTGTATCGTCTGCGTATGAAATCAAGGATACATTATCGCCGTCAAAAGCTGCCAGAGCATCATTGATGTATATCAAGAACAAAACTGGACCCAAAATTGTTCCTTGTGGGACTCCTCTTTTTATTGTCAATGGTTCGCTTGTGTTGCTATCTAATCTCACAACTTGTTGCCTGTTTTTCAAATAGTTTTCAAACAAACTCAACGCAACTCCTCTAATACCAATGTTTTCTAACTTATTCAAAAGGGTTTCATGAGAGACCGTATCAAAAGCTTTCTGAAGATCAAGAAAGACTCCGATGACTTTCCTATTGTTTTCAAAATTGCCCACAATTATTGTCTTCAGTTTATGAAGAGCATTTTCTGTGAATAAACCTGTTCTAAAACCATACTGGTTGTGGGAGAGAATACTATATTTGTCAAGAAAGCTAATCACTCTTTTTTTTTAGACACTTTTCAAAGATCTTTGCGAACGTATTTATTAGACTAATGGGTCTATAGTTTTCCATTAGCAGTTGGTCACCTGTTTTATGTATTGGCATAACAACACCTTTTTTAAATTGCAGTGGGATTTTTCCTGTCTCAAATATTTTGTTTATTATAATCACCAATGCCCCTACCACAAACAGGTGTGCTATTTTAACGTAGTAAGATGTTATGCCATCCTCTCCAGGTGCAGAATTATTTTTTAAGGAGTTAATAACTTCTATGACTTCATTGTTTGTAACCGGGCTTAAATATATATATATATATATATATATATATATATATATATATATATATATATATATATATATATATATATATTTAAACCCGGTTGTGACGGCCACTTGGGGTGGCCGGGAGTTACTACTAGTTTTCCCTAATATGGGGAATTTTCGGGCGGATTTCCGGAACACGGCTTTACAACGGGATCCTGATCGGGCGCCAGCGTCTAGGATTCCTCAGAGAGTAGACGCGCTCTCTTGCGGGATATTTATCCCCTTTCCCAGCCACAGTCAGGTTACACACAAGCCCAGGGTAGTTTCCAGTGGAGACAGGGCCCTCCTAAGTCAAGACAAAGTCCCCCGGGACTTCTGGTTCTGGTCTTTATTAAAGATCTGGAGTTAAATTGTATTTGGGTGGATATTCTGGGGAGACTAAATGAAATATCGAGTAAATTAACATAAAATTCTATTCTCTAATTATATACACACGGTGGTAACGGGGTCCTGTTACCAAGAAGCTTAGCAATAATGGGCGGCCAGAGGCAGAGGTGGTTATTTGGTTTTACATTATTATTACGCGCAGATTATACGGGGGCGGTAAAGCGGCAACGACGTTTAAGCGGTGCAGGGTGGTGGCAGGATAGTTGTTAATAGCGGGTGTTCCCAGGCGGGCATGCAACTTACGGGGTGCGTCGAACACCACATCGAGCTAAGCTAGCTGCGCACTAATTCGTATGGCACAAACAAGCATTAGCCACGGCCCATCAATCGCACGCTCTCTCCCGCACGCTCGGGGAACCTTGTTCGGCGCAGAAGAGGCCCACTCCTGTTCCCGGATTTACGCCCCTCCTGAACGGGGCCGCGGACGGCCCGGGACGTCAGGCCCGCCTAGCTGTTTCAATTTAAACCGGCGCAGTCGCCGCTCTGTCTGAATCTACTCCAGCCAATGCAGTTCCCATCATCCAAAGCCGCCCGCCAGCGAAGACAGGGAAAGAACGGCCCTGCCCTCGAGAGGACAGGAAGCACTCTGTAACGAGGCCTGACTTGCGGGGTGAATTACACGGTAAAACGGATCAATGGATTTACAGGAACGGTCCCGGGCGCCAGATTTTAGAGGGTTTACTCCCTACGAGGGTGTCTGCGACCTCGTCACAAGACTCCGACCACCGACGTGGCCGGAGTGCCTGGGTAGCTCCGTGGAGAGGGTCCGGTAGCCTGTGATGTAGCAGGCCGTATAGATACCTCCGGGGTTGCGGGCTTTAATCGCTCCCCCGGTATTTACCTGACCTTCCGAAAGTTTATAAGGGTGTCGCAGATTTATTTAAGATTATGAAACAGACTGAACGTAGTTTCCACTCTATTTATTACATTATAAGATTTTACAACACACTGGTATGCTCACAATATGAAATGTACTTATCGCTCTAACTTACTCTAAGACAAGTCGTATTGCTGGTGCCGGGCTAACGAAATCACTTATTCCCCACGGCAAGAAAATGCGGGAGTCACGCGGACGGAAACCTCGAGTGCGGTGGTTTACAACCCGTGGATGCAGACGTTAAATGGGTCAATTGGAGACGCGCTCCTCAAATAGCAAAAATGGCGCCTATCCGACGGAGTCGACAACAAGAGATCCAACGCCTCGACGTCAGGGCGTCGATATGGAACGGGAGGGTTACAGGGGAACACCCTGCGAAAGGATATTGTCGTGTACCAACTCGACCTTGGCCTGCTTGTGTACTACAGCGTCCAGACCAGAGTCGACTTGGAACAGTCGTAGTTAATATCCTTAGAAGGTCTGTGTTAGATACAGCATCACCTTCCAGAAGTATTATGACACGCTAACAATGAGGGGATAGGATTATGAAGGGGAACGGCACTAAATCTCGTGGTCTCGACGTCGACGGGTAGGCACGTGGGGACTGAGAGAAAATATCCGAAAATTCGCTACAATTATATCAAATAAGGCAAAACTAAAATATTCTTACCTCGACGGCGTTAGATAGGTTTATTACGCCACGGACTTGTCTCTCACAATCACGGACAAGAGGGTACGATATACTGACGTTCCTCTACCACTTCTATAAATTGACTATTTTTTTTAATATAATTTCCAGCTAAATATTCTTCAACACGCTACGGCAAACAGTGAACTATCTACCTCAGTAGTTAAATTCTCTCTGTCCAGTCCCCGGCTGAAACATCTTAATCGGTGGAAGATACCTCATCCTTATCTCTGCAGATATGTTTTTACACCGCCGCGATAATTCCGAAATGCGTACTTTTAAGAAATGTTAATGATGAAGATAATAATTTTTACTGCGTGGAATTTTTATTTGTATGAATTATATTATTTTTATTTTCGAACAGCCGTTTCCAGTACATAGGCTGTTCTGAAAATATAGACTTCGTCACACGCCCCCCCTTCGTACAGAAAAATATTTGCATACAAATATTTTATCCCTACCGACTTGTTGGCCGTCACCTACCTACAACTAACAAAACATTGCAATTTTCAAAAAAAAAAGTACTCTACCCACTAAACCTTAACCTATTATAAAATTAACACTAGCTATCGTATAGTAGTGTACCTTGGGGTCGGTCACTTACGGCGACGTTTGCTGGCGGTTGCGTCCCAAGGTCTGGAGTGACACGGTGCCTTCCTTGTGGTCGACGCCTCGTGGTGTGTGCCTGGTGATGTCCTGGGCGCCTGGGCTGGGGTTCACCTGCACTACGTAGTTGACGGACGGGGTTCTTCCTCAAGTCGACCGGGAACAGCGGAGACGGCGGGTGGTACGGTTTGAGGTCTTTGATGTGGATATTGTGATACCTCTTACCCGCTTCGTCTTTCAGATCGTAGACCACGCGCGACACGACTTTGCTCACGGTGTACGGTCCCGTATATTTCGGGGCCAACTTTGCCGCAAAGCCCCGGGGTGCCGAAGACAGTGGACGATCTACCCGTAGGACGCGGTCACCTACGGCACATCGCCAGTCGCGACGCCTCAGGTTGTAATGGCCGCTCTGCTGAGAAAAGGCCCTGTCGAGGTTGATCTTCACGAGTTCGAAGGTCTCCCGCAACTTCTCCACTCGATTCAATTGGCGGTTGATTCGGGAAACGTCCACGATGGCGTCGTCTCCGTCTGCTGGTTCGGTGGTCGGTATCATGTTCGGTGCCGGCAATTCCCGCCCAAAATTGAGGAACGCCGGAGAGAAGCCGGTCGACTGCTGTTTAGCGGTGTTTATGGCGAACACTAGCTCGGGCAATCTCTCATCCCATCTGGCCTGTTCGCTGTCACAAAACAGCGATATCATGGTCTTTAGCGTGCGGTTGCTTCTCTCCACGGGGTTCGCTTGGGGTGTATACGAGGGTGTTAAACGGTGTTTGATGCCCATTTCTTTGAGCAACCCTTTAAATATGCGACCGGTGAATTGGGGGCCATTGTCGCTGATAACTATTCGTGGGGTCCCGAAGCGCATCATAACCTGTTCGAAGAGCACGTCGGCAACGGCTTTAGCCGACGATTTTCGCAACGGTTTCGCTTCTACCCACTTAGTGAATCTGTCGTGCATGACGACCAGGTAGCAGTTACCCTTCTTGGATCGGGGTAGTGGTCCTACCAGATCTATACTCACGACCTCCCATGGCCCCTTGCTGACAAACGGCTGCATTTTCCCAGGAAGTTGTTGTTGTGACACCTTGTACCTTTGACAACGATCACACTGCCGGACATAACGCGCGATGTCTCGGAACATGCCGGGCCAGTAGTAGTTGTGGGTTATGCGCGCTATGGTCTTGGCGACTCCTAAATGCCCCGCGGTGGGTGCATCATGGTTTTGTTCCAGTACCCTTGACCTGAAGTTTTTCGGGACGCATATTTTCCACGGGTTGTATACTTCAGGTTCGGCGAACTCGTTGGAGTCCCAGAAGTGCCTATAGAGCTTCCCCCCTTCCACCCGGTAGTCCGGAAACGCGTCGGGATTCTTCTGCACCTCGGTGATTTTGTTTATGAACCACGTGCATTGGGTATCTTCTCGGCTGAAGCAAGCATGTTCCTCCGGCGTATCCGTAGCCGGTAACGCGTTTCGCGATAACGCGTCGGCCACCCGGTTCACGGCGCCTTTCCTGTATTTTATGGCGAAATCGTATTGCTGGAGGAACACACTCCAGCGTGCCAACCTTCCTGAAGGACTACGGATTGACTGTAGCCACCGGAGGGACATATGGTCGGTTATTACGGTGAAGCTATAGCCTTCCAGATACGGCCGCATCTTGTCTATGCCCCACACTATGGCCAGACATTCTTTTTCTGTTACAGAGTAATTCTTTTCTGGACCGGTCAGAGTACGGCTAGCATACGCTATTACCCGTTCCCCCTCTTCCAGGTTTTGCGTCAGCGCTACGCCCAGTCCGTCGTTGGAAGCGTCGGTTTGCAACGTAAAGCGCTTCGTAAAGTCTGGGCACGCTAACACTGGGGCCTCGGTGAGTCCGGTCTTTAGGTCGTCGAACGCCTGTTGTTGGTGTACGGTCCAACTCCATTTCTCCTTCTTTAGGAGCCTGGTTAGTGGGGCTGCTACTTGCGAAAAGTCCTTCAGGAACCTTCGGTACCAAGAGCAGACTCCCAAAAACCTACGTAGGCTACGGACGTTGTTCGGCGGGGGCATAGCGCGGATCGCCGCCACCTTATCTGGATCGGTGTGTATTACCTCCTCGTTCACCACGTGTCCTAAGTATGCGAGGGAACGGCGGCAAAAGTGGCACTTGTCTGGGTTTAGCTGTAGGTTAGCGTTACGGAGTCGGCGGAATACTTCCCGGAAGTTGTTCAGGTGCTGTTCGAAGGTCTCTCCCAACACAATTACGTCGTCCAAATAGGCGAACGCGATGTCGTCCATGTCAGGAGTTATGATCCTATCTAGTAGGCGTTGGAACGTCGCGCTGGCCGAGTGGAGACCGAAGCACATTACCCTGAACTGGAATAAGCCTCTTCCGGGGACGGTGAACGCCGTGATCGGTCGACTTTCCGGCGTCAACGGTATCTGCCAGTATCCCTGCCGCAGGTCGAGGGTGGTGATATACTTAGCTCGCCTCAGTTTGTCTAATATGGCCGAGATGTACGGGAGGGGATACGCATCCTTAACCGATACCTCATTAACTTTGCGGAAGTCTACGCAGAAGCGTGGGGTACCATCTTTCTTTTTGACAATTACGATTGGCGAGCTCCAGGGGCTAGACGACGGCTCTATGATGCCTTCCGCTAACATTCTATCCACCTCTTCATTAATTATTTCCTGCATTTTCGGGTTACGGGGTCCATACCTTTGCTTGATAGGCGTAGTCTTAGCAAGCCGTATACGGTGTTGTGTCAGGTGAGTAGGGCCTTTGATATCTGCGAAAGCTGGTAACTCCTCAGCTAGGAATCGCTGCAGCTCCTGCTGTTCGATGGCAGATAGGTGTGGCAAGGAAGGGCCTTCTGTTGATACTTGTTCCCCAGTCGTAAGCTCTGTGCAATATGCGACGGTGGGCGGTATCAATTCTCCATTTAGTCGGCACTGAGCGGTACGGAGGTCTATCTCAAACCCGTGTTCCTTTAGCACGTCCATTCCGAAGAGAATATCGACTGTCAATGTGGGTAAATATAGCATGCGGCGCCTGATAGTCCGTGAGCCAATCCTCATCACCAGGTCGTAAGCCTGTCTGATGTTGATGGCATTGCCGTCGGCGACCCGGGTGGCCACGTCGCCTATGGGGATCGCGGGCATGCCTTTCGAGTGGCAATACTCAGCCACTTTGCCACCCACGAATGAGCGCGTGGCCCCGGTGTCCACCAGCGCCTCGAAGGTCTCTTCGGCGATGCTTATCGCCATAAACGGTCGGTTGTCTGTTACGACGCTTGTTTCCGAGGGTTCGTGTGACGGAAACTGCGGGGTCCTCGGTCCGGCGCAGTCCCTTAATAGTTTCCCTGATCTGATAAGCAAGGACATTCTCTCGACAGGGTGTCGGGACGCCCGCAGCGCGAGCAAAACAACCTGGCTGACGGCGCTCGACACTGGCCTCTCATGTGCCCAGGTTGGCCGCATCGCCAGCAAGTAGGAGCAAATCTCACTGCTCTATAGGTGTTGTTTCCGGCTTGTACCTCATTTGGGCTAGCTCTCCTGGAGGCTGGTATAAACGTGCGGCGTCGGCTATCGGGTACTGGCGGTGTTGCCCTGGCGGTGGGGCTCGGTGGGGGAGAGTAGTACGGAGCATGGTTTGACTGTGGCCTCGTCGATAACCCGGCCCAACTCTGGTTACCACGGGTTTCTTGGACGAGGGATTCGACGGACTTAACCTTCTCTATGAATGTTCTAATGTCTGGAATGTCACAATTCCACAGCATTTGGCGGTATTGAGGTAGAAGATTTCTTTTAAGCCATGTTAGCTCCTTTTCCGGGGACATATTGCCATGTCTCCTGATAAGCGTTTGGAGGTCGGTGGCATACCTTATGACCGGCTCATCCGGTAGCTGGATCCTGCGACTTATTTCCGTTTCTATGTCCACCAAGTAATTAACTGGGAAGTAGAATTGACGGAAATCAGTCAGGAAATCCTCCCATCGACTCCACATGCCCCGGTTGTTGCGGTACCACAACAGGGCTGGTCCATTTAACCATTGTGGGAGGGCGGATAATAGACGGTCGCTGCTGACGCCTGAATATATGCGTATTTCCTCCAAGCGTTCTAGGAAGGCAGCTGGGTCGGAATTTCCGTCAAACTGTACCTTCCAGTTTGGGACATTTTCTTGCGGTGTGGACATAACGGTGACGGTTTTTGTTAAATAACTTGCAACGGAACGATATCGGAACGGGGCAGTATTAGAACAGAACGGTATTAATACGGAACAGTTAGCAGTAGATAGGGCGGCACCTGGGCTCATCCCCTCCACTTTTTACTGCGCATGCGCGTGACGTCATGCGCATGCGCTGACCTGCGCAGACCTGTGACAGTTGACAGCTGACCTGTCAGATTTGACAGGTGTCAAATGTCACTGACCTGACAGCTGTCAGCTGTCAGCTGTCAGCTAACCTGACAGCTGTCAACGTCAGCTGTCACCTGACCTGACATGTGTCAACGTCAAATGTCACCTGACCTGTCAGATGACGTCACAAGCATTCCAAGATGGCTGACCTGTCATAGACAGTCGCAAGCCGGGTTCTCTCTATGGAACTAACCTGAGATGACGTCACAAGCATTCCAAGATGGCTGACCTGTCATAGACAGTCGCAACCCGGGTTCTCTCTATGGAACTAACCTGAGATGACGTCACAAGCATTCCAAGATGGCTGACCTGTCATAGACAGTTGCAACCCGGGTTCTCTCTATGGAACTAACCTGAGATGACGTCACAAGCGTTCCAAGATGTCTGACCTGTGTGTCCATAGATAGCCACAAGTCAGGTTAGGTATTAACTGTCTTGTGATGACGTAAGATGTTCCGTCTGACCTGTGTGTCCATAGATATCTACAAGTCAGGTCTCCATGTGTGTATTTGAAGAATACCATCTGTCTGATTGTTTATTAAGGTTATGTATGTATGTGTTTATTAAGGTTAGTTGTTCGTATACAGACTGATTACCAAGCCATTTTGATTGTTTATTAAGGTTATGTTTGTATTTGTTGATTAAGGTTATGTTCGTACACACACACACACTACTGTCTGTATTTGTTTATTAAGGTTATGTTCACACACGTGTTGATTACCAGTCATATGATTGTTTGTTAAGGTTATGTATTTGTTATTTGAATGCAAACAGAGATAATACAAGATTGTACTTACATACAACAAGAGACGTCAGCCTTCTTTCACAGCTTAATACACACACTACTGAACAGGTGTCTTCTGTGTTGAGGATACAGACAGACAACTGATTGCCATTGTTAAAGCTTGTATATGTTGTTTGAAAGGATATAACACACGTCATGACAGTTCAAAGTCTTTGCTTAAACTGACAGATGCATGTGTATTTGAAAGAAAAGCATTCGCCTGAACTTAGATTTGAACCCACGAACCTCGAATCGGCCATAGACAGCTTTCTCAGATATACACTGTCCCTAAACCAATAGCTCCACAGACACACACGTTAAAAGTTTGTTCGCTGTTGTATATATAAAACAAAGCCAGTTGTTGTTGACATATGAGGTTAGGTGTTTGTATACATGTTGATTACCAATCATCTGATTGTTTAGTAAGGTTATGTTTGTATTTGTTATTTGAATGCAAACAGACATAATAAGAAGAGTGTACTTACATACAGCAAGAGACGTCATCCTTGTTTCACGACAACACATACTGAACAAGTGTCTCTGTCTCTTGTATTGAGGAAACAAACTGATGTAAGAGAGAGAGGCCTTACAAAGGATAAACAACGTTTTACAGTTGTTAACCTTGATCCTGTTTGAGCTTGTCTGTGTATCTGTTTAATATACACAAGAGAGAGGCCCTCTTAAAGGTAAACAACCTGTCAGTTGATGACCTTGTGTTATATCTGTTCAATCACCCCATCATTCGTGTTTGAGCTTTGTCTAGAATACAGACATGAAAAGGATGACATCATCACAGTATTTGTGTTTGCAGAAAAGGCCCCCGCTAACACCTTAAATCGTTCCTATTTCCCATAAGATTACATGTATTTTTGCCTAATATAGAGCTTTTGACACTTTTACCCATAAGAAACAACGTATTTGTAGACACACACACATTTAGTAAGGTTTATGTAAAAACAAATTTAGTTTTAAAAAACGGTTATTGTGGCAGCATATATAAAGTGGCTACACACACTCTTAAGCTTATTCATAATTCAGTTGTCGTTGAGAAAAGACGTGCTTCAGTTTACTCTACCCAAATCTGTTTCAAAATGGCTACATTAAGTGATGTGTGTTACCAGCAAATTAAAGACAACTTCTGGTATGGTCTATTTGGAGACTTTCAACTTATTATCGATAAAAACACTGGCTATTTTAATGCAACTAAACTGTGTAAGATTGGTGAGAAAAGATTCAGACATTGGTTGGAAAATAAAAAAACTAAAGAGTTGATTGCCTATTACAACAGTCGGCTAAAGGAAGAGTTAGGGTTTCAGCACAACGACATGACAAGTGTTTCAACTGAGGGAGCCCACTTAGAGTTATCGCCTGGGAGCCGGACTACTACCCCTCTTAAAACGGAAGCAACAACTCAAGTAATACCAACAACAGCTACATATCTGGTGGACTTTGGTGGGAGACAGGCTGAAAACAACTTGATATCTGGTACATATGTGTGTAAAGATTTAATATTAAATTTGGCTTGTTGGATATCCATTCGGTTCTATGACAAATGCACCCAAATTATTTCTGATTTTTTCCTAAACGTATTTGATCAGAAATACAGGGACAGCCTAGATGCGATTGAAGTAAAATTAATGGAGATAAATGATGAGGTGCAGCGTATGCGAGAAACAAATGCTAAAGTCACAGAATATCTTGAAGATATATCCCCAAAGCCAAGTAACCGGGGAAAAATAAGTGTGTTTGGTTTACTTGCAAGAAACGAGAAAGACGCCCCCTATCCATATCATGCCGTAAGAACACAAAAGAAAAGTTTCCCCAGGGCTGTGAGGAACTTTAAAAATAAACACCCCGACGCCCAAGTGATCCTAAACAAGCTGTACGATCCAAATTCAGTAAATCTCTTTAACAGAATCAAGACTGAAGTGAAATACCTTACAGCACATAGAAACAACCTACGTATAGCAGATGTACCACAAGATAAGTTTGTTCAGGATATTATTGCTTTAAGACATACTTTTTAATTGTATTACAAAATAAAAACACAGTAATTTTAACAAAGACTTTTATTTGATTCTAAGTACAAGTATGTAAACTCTTTGTTGGAATACATTTATAGAATTATTAACATTAGATGGTTCAGTGTTGCGTTGGTGCTGTTGTTGTTGTTGTCGTTGGTGCCTCTTCATGGCTGTGGGTTTACTAGGTGATAACACTAGCTTCTTTTAGTTCTTCCAAGATTGACTGAATTTCGTTGTTATGAGCATTATTACCTGCAACTTGGGAAGCCACTAAAAGTCTAAGTCTGTCAACCAACTCGTTTATGTCATTCCAATACACATAGGCTATTTGTTTGTTATTTTGTATCATATAGTTGTTGGTGCTGATGTTGTTGTTAGGGCTCATGCCGTTGCTATCGCTGCTCTTATCACTCTGAGTTTTAAGTTCAGTCTTTTGTTTTTTGTTAAGATGTCTGTCGTTGCTGTCGTCATCGTCTTCCTCGTAGGTGTAACCAAAACCTTGAGGTGTTGAGGATCTACGACCTCGTGGATTTATCACTGGTTTTATTAGAGTCAGATACTTTTCAGAGGAACAACCCTTGGTTCGTGCGTTAGGATCATAGTTCATTTTATGAACACTAGTTGCTTCTAGAATATCTCTATAGTGTTGAAGATCATCATAGGTATACCCTCTAGGTGTTTTCATAAATATCAATTCTAGCAAACCTTGTGTTTGCGGGTATCTCCTTTGGCCCAGTTGAATCTCAGCATCAGTAAAGTCCAAGTGTTTGTTGCCAAGACTCCAGCTACCAGTATCTTTAGCGTAGCGAGCACCATACGTTTGATCAATAGTAGCAAGCCTCGGTGGTTCAGTAAAATACTTGTCTACATAATATCGAACTCGGTCAGGATATTGCTCCAAAAATTCTTGATATGCAGGGTTGGTTGTGACAGTTTGTAGGTCTGCCTCAAGCTCTTCAAATGTTGGGATGTCCTCATCGGAACTTGTCGCCTCAGCCTCTTCCCTTGGTTCAGCTTCAAAAACTTCATGGTCTTTAAGGAACTGTACTTGGGGTTTCGTTTCTGGTATATCGACTTCGTCTTTGATTTGTTCAACCTTTGGTGGTTGCGATGGCTGTTGCTGCTGCAGTGCTGCTGTGTTTTTAGATATTTCACTTAGGGGCTCAACAAGTGGTTTATATAAACGTTGCAGAGCATCATCATTCTCAGCTCTGTTAAGTTTAAGCATTAAATGTTTTTTTCGAATATTGTCAGCAAGTTGTAAAATCCTTTTCTTAACTTTTTGCTCTTCCTTACCCAACACTTCCATTGTGCTACAACTGTTTTTGGTGTTACCAGTCGGTCTAATCATTTGTTTGAGCGATACAGGTTGTGTGGTGGTTTAACATATACTGACTCTGTCACGGTACATGCCTTCTTATTTATCACGATGTCCGGCTGTCTTGTTAGACAGCTGTGTTAGACAGCTGTGTTAGACAGCTGTCTTAGACAGCTGTGTTAGACAGCTGTGTTAGACAGCTGTGTTAGACAGCTGTGTTAGACAGCTGTCTTAGACAGCTGTGTTAGACAGCTGTCTTAGACAGCTGTCTTAGACAGCTGTCTTAGACAGCTGTCTTAGACAGCTGTCTTAGACAGCTGTCTTAGACAGCTGTCTTAGACAGCTGTCTTAGACAGCTGTCTTAGACAGCTGTCTTAGACAGCTGTGTTAGACAGCTGTGTTAGACAGCTGTCTTAGACAGCTGTGTTAGACAGCTGTCTTAGACAGCTGTCTTAGACAGCTGTCTTAGACAGCTGTGTTAGACAGCTGTGTTAGACAGCTGTCTTAGACAGCTGTCTTAGACAGCTGTGTTAGACAGCTGTCTTAGACAGCTGTCTTAGACAGCTGTCTTAGACAGCTGTCTTAGACAGCTGTGTTAGACAGCTGTGTTAGACAGCTGTGTTAGACAGCTGTCTGTTAGACAGCTGTCTGTTAGACAGCTGTGTGTTAGACAGCTGTGTGTTAGACAGCTGTGTTAGACAGCTGTGTTAGACAGCTGTCTTAGACAGCTGTCTTAGACAGCTGTGTTAGACAGCTGTCTTAGACAGCTGTGTTAGACAGCTGTCTTAGACAGCTGTCTTAGACAGCTGTCTTAGACAGCTGTGTTAGACAGCTGTCTTAGACAGCTGTCTTAGACAGCTGTCTTAGACAGCTGTGTTAGACAGCTGTCTTAGACAGCTGTGTTAGACAGCTGTCTTAGACAGCTGTCTTAGACAGCTGTCTTAGACAGCTGTCTTAGACAGCTGTGTTAGACAGCTGTCTTAGACAGCTGTGTTAGACAGCTGTCTTAGACAGCTGTCTTAGACAGCTGTCTTAGACAGCTGTCTTAGACAGCTGTGTTAGACAGCTGTCTGTTAGACAGCTGTCTGTTAGACAGCTGTGTGTTAGACAGCTGTGTGTTAGACAGCTGTGTTAGACAGCTGTGTTAGACACCTGTGTTAGACACCTGTATGACAGCTGTGTTAGACAGCTGTCTGTCCTGTCTACCATTGTTAGAATAATATATATCTATCGAATCCTTTTCTATATCGACCTTTGTGTACATCGTTTTCCTTCACAATCACCAACACACCATACTTATTATCTTTCCAGCATTGGTGGCAGATAGTTTTAAATTGTTTAAAGTCCATATCGGTGGTTACATGATCGTCGTACACATGTTTTAAATTGGTTTCATCTTGCTTGAATAACACAATAACATTGGTGTTGTCACGTACCAGATGCTTGGGTATTCGTGTATATGTTTGACAGAGATAGAATGAATCAATATTCTTATGTCTGCCCATACTGAAGTATGCTCTTATTTTATCTTGTTTGTCACAAGCTACATCATCAAATATAAACACAGAGTTGTCCTTGGCATCTGCCGGATCTAATATTTCATCGTTTTCTCTATAAGGATAGTAACCAACACCTTTTGTTGCATTCATCACCTCCTTTAACATCTTGTATTTCGGTTGATACAGAGACTTTGAATACACATACACGTTATCAAATTTTAAACCGTTTGCTTCAAACAATAAACTCAGCATGACATTAGTTTTACCACAACCACTCGGACCACATATGATACAGCGAACGGTGTTTGGAAAGAGAGGACCATGCCTCAGTTGTTGTTGAGCTGTGTCCGTAACAACATCGTCTATATTTGTAATGGGTAAGGCAGAAGCGTGTTTGCTGGTACGCATCTTAACTTAAACTAAACTATATTTTTTTGGGTGTGTATATATATATATGAATGCAAGTGAGACACCCAGTCAGTATGCATGTTGGTGTCACAGAGTGAGGGTTGTTATTAACAAAGACAGATACAGGTTTTGCTGAAACGTTGCTAGCGTTACAAACACCATGAAAGTTAACAGAAAACTTGATGAGGGGTTTTATGTAATCAACTCGAAGCCAAAGAAGAAGGTTCCCTTTAAAAACATACTAAGTCTGATTGAGGAAGTTATAAAAGATAGAAACCTTATTCCAACAGCGAACGCCGTGTTTGATATAGCTCATACAATCGTTAGAAACATTGGTGGACGTAAGAATGTGCAGAAACCTCGAGTTATTCCAATACCTAAAAGTGGAGGCTTCCTTCCGTTGTTGCCTCTTATATTTGGTGGGCTGTCAGCACTAGGAGCTCTGGGTGGCGGTGCTGCAGGTATTGCCAAAGCCGTGAACGATGCCAAGTCTGCGAAACAGAAACTAGAGGAGGAAGAACGACACAACAAAACAATGGAAGCCATCGCGATGGGTAGGAGAGGGAGTGGCTTGAAATTTAAGCCAAAATGCAAGAGACTGGGCAAAGGCATGTATCTCAAGAAACAGCGCTACGGTTATGGGTTGTATCTGCAAAAACCAATGCAATAAAAGACTGAAACAGTAGCCTGTGTGTATCAGTCATGGCGCACACCTTTGTGTTGAAAGACCGCAGCTCCCATCTGTCGTCAGACTACCATCCACCAATTGTTTTGGATGGTAATTATGCTGTTGCCTTGATAGGCTTTCACACCTACAACAACATACCCAACATCTATGAAGGTAAAAACAAATTTCATGTAAAAGAAGGAACCGGTTGGCGAACCATCACGATACCCACCGGTGCTTATGAAATAACACACTTGGAAGAGTTACTTCAAAATGAACTTGTTGGTGCTACAGCAACACACGAACAAAAGCAACAGGCTCTGATTCTGAGACCTAATCCGAACACCATCAAATGCAGACTAAAGTGTTATACAAATGTCAGTTTTGAATTTGATGGTTCGATTGGGCGAATGTTGGGTTTTTCAAAACAAGTTCTTCAGCCGGACACCTTTTATGAATCTGATTTACCTGTTGATATAGTGGATGTTAGACAGATTCGCATCGAAACCAATATCGTGTCTGGTTCCTATTATAACGGACAACCCTCACATACGCTGTATGAGTTTGCTCCGATGGTTGATCCTGGCTACGCAATCGACATAGAACCTAAAAATTTAATTTACTTGCCGGTGAACAAGCAAGAGATTTCCAATATAAGCATCGACATCGTCGACCAAGATTCAGTTCCTGTCAACTTTCAAGGTGAAGAGGTGTCTGTTCGCTTGAAACTTATAAAAGTTGCTTAGTATGTTGGTCTTTAAGGATATAAAAGCAAGTGCATCTACCACATCAAATTCAGTTGAGTCAGACACGTCAAAGGGTACGCTTCGT
This sequence comes from Tillus elongatus, assembly GCA_964006375.1. Classification (NCBI taxonomy): domain Eukaryota; kingdom Metazoa; phylum Arthropoda; class Insecta; order Coleoptera; family Cleridae; genus Tillus; species Tillus elongatus. Next base: position 50,047,990 of record OZ023268.1, read on the forward strand.
CCCGATAATATTGAGTTCCTGCAAAGCCTGGGTTATCATGTCGTCAAAACTAGAAATATTCAAAGAACCCGTGTTTGATGATGGCATCGATCGAGAAGAGCTGCGCTCTTACTATTCACCAACTAAATCGTTTGGTAACAGCGATGAAATTGAAATAGCCATCAACCAACAAGATGCGTTCGTATGTCTGGCCGAGTCAGCTCTAATAATCGAAGGTGCTCTGGAACCTGTAGCAATCCAAAATGCCACTGGTGCTTGTTATCTGTCAAATAATGGAGGAGCAGCTCTGTTTGAATCAATGACCTATGAGTTAAATAACAAGGAAGTGGAACGAGTGCGAGACCCATACACCACAACCATCATCAAAAGTCTGCTATCGTTCAGTAAGAATGAAGCCCAATCTCTTAGCAACGCCGGTCTGAATGTGTCGTCGGAGCACATCACCTTAAATGATAACAAGTTTCACATGCTCATACCTGTCTGGTTCCTCTTCAGTTTCTTTCATCATTTCAAAGGAGTTCTCTGTGGCAAACATACTTTCCGCTTTACAAGAAGTCGAAACGATTCCAATGGCTATTACAGCACAGGTACGGCACGAGCAAAAATTACCGTAACCAATATGTTTTTAAAGGTAAAACATGTCTTTCCCAATGATAAAATGAAATTGGAACTGATGGATAAAATAGCCAAAGACACCTCTATATTTCTCGCATACCGCAAATGGGACATATACGAGTTACCAGCACTCAGAGATATCAACAGAGATGTGTGGGCTGTTAAAACTGCAACCAACTTGGAAAGACCTCGATATGTGATTATAGCATTTCAAACAGATCGTAAGGATAACGTGAAGAAGAGGTCAGACTATTTCGATAACATTGGTATGTTGGACCTCCGAGTGTTTCTAAATTCAGAATGCTACCCTTATGAATCTATGAATATGGATTTTGAGAAATCGAAATATGCAGAAGCCTATAACATGTATACAGATTTTCAAAAAAGCTTCTGTTATAAAAACATGTCGGAGCCTATCTTGAATTATGACGAGTTTAAAGACAGAGCTCTATTTGTGATTGACTGTCAGCACCAGAACGAGTCAATCAAGTCTTCAACGGTGGACATTAAGGTGGAGTTTATGAGTCACGCCAACTTCCCAAAAAATACTCGTGTTTATTGTCTGGTTATTCATGACAGTGTAATGGAATATAAACCTCTAACGGGCATCGTTAGAGCCATTATGTAATAATTGTATGTCATTTATGTATCAATATGTACAACTTAATTAATCCTAATAAATTTTTATTGTATGTAAAACAGTTGTTTTATTTTTATTTTGTTGCATTTTTATTAACCCCTTTCTGTCTGTCAGTCTAAGCAAAGACTTCGAGCTGTCATGACGTGTGTGTTAAACAGCTGTACAAGCTCAAACAAGATTATCTAAGATACTTGTTGGGCAATCAATTGTCTGTCTTTTATTACACAGCTCTGTCAGTCTAAGTAAAGACTTCGAGCTGTCATGACGTGTGTGTGTGTTAACAATCAACAACAGCGTCTATATGTTTTGTTTGGTTCAAGTGGATGTCATTAAACAACTGTGTTATTTCTATAACGGGGCCCCATTCAAGACCTCAACATACGTTAGTGTGTACTAAGCCGTGAAACATGTATGACGTCTCTTGCTGTATGTAAGTATACTATTATATTATTTATGTTTACATACAAACAATACTTATCAAACAATCCTCGTATATCAAAGTTTAATTTAGTTGTTTTAAATTGAGTTTTGTTACTTGTGTGTTTTTGATCACTCCCTATATAAATTTAGATTCATTCATTCAAAATACAAACACACTAACATAAACAAACACGCCGACAATAAAACCAAGTCCCCGAGTTTTATTGCGCTATTAAAATAAACTCATTAACATATCTAGATGTAAATACGTTTTTCTTATTGATATAGTTTACTTCAAACGTTTTTTGTTATTAAATGATATTAGATAGGTAAATTGGTACGTGTTTTAAATTTCTTTTTACTATAAATAAACAATTGTTTTTTAAATTACAGTTCCTATTATTCAATTGGAATGTAATAGAGATACACCCCCTGCCTACACACACACAAACTCAGCAGCCTCATAAACTCGTTTTATGTAACAGGTTTTTGTTTTATATATACCCACTGATAACAAACTTTCATCGTATGTCTGAATAGCATAATCGGTTTAGCGACGTTTGCATATCTTAGTAAGTTGTATGGTTGGGGGTTCAAATCTAATTTCTGGCGAATGCTTTTCTTTCAAAAATCATATTTCAAATTAAATTCAAAATTTCAAATTACCCGCTCAATATATCTTCCTCATATATGTATGTGTGTGTGACTAAACCGAATGACTGTGTCCAACAGATGTCTCCCATCGAGCTAGAGAATATTCTCTACACTCTACAACTTTAAAAATAGAATATTCTCTAGCTCGATGAGTCATATCTCTGGACACAACAGACAGAAATTTTCAAACAAATTCAAATTTCCCGCCAAAAACGAAATACCCTAACAAACTTCAATACACCTTAACAACAACAACACAATAAACAAACCAAACAGCTGTGTTTACGAACATAACCTTAATAAACAAAATACATAACCTTAATAAACAAACAGATGCATGGTAATCAACACACATGACATAACCTTAATAAACAAATACAAACATAACCTTAATAAACAAACAGATGACACGTGAGCGAACATAACCTTAATAAACAAATACATAACCTTAATAAACAATCAGACAAACACACATGGAGAGCTAACCTGACTTGTAGATATCTATGGACACACAGGTCAGACATCTTGGAACGCTTGTGACGTCATCTCAGGTTAGTTCCATAGAGAGAGAACCCCGGAGTTGCAGATGTCTCTTACAGGTCAGCCATCTTGGAATGCTTGTGACGTCATCTCAGGTTAGTTCCATAGAGAGAACCCGGCTTGCGACTGTCTATGACAGGTCAGCCATCTTGGAATGCTTGTGACGTCATCTGACAGGTCAGGTGACATTTGACGTTGACACATGTCAGGTCAGGTGACAGCTGACGTTGACAGCTGTCAGGTTAGCTGACAGCTGACAGCTGTCAGGTCAGTGACATTTGACACCTGTCAAATCTGACAGGTCAGCTGTCAACTGTCACAGGTCTGCGCAGGTCAGCGCATGCGCATGACGTCACGCGCATGCGCAGTAAAAAGTGGAGGGGATGAGCCCAGGTGCCGCCCTATCTACTGTTAGCTATTTTATTTAATAATGTGTAACGGAACGATATCGGAACGGGACGGTATTGTAACGGGACGGTATTGTCACGGAACGGTTAGCTTTTTTGTTTAATAATATGTAACAAAACTGTATCGGAACGGGACGGTATTAGAACGGGACGGTATCAACACGGAACGATCAGCTTTTTATTCAATAATATGTAACGGAACTATATCGCAACGGAACGGTAATGTAACGGGACGGTATCAATACGGAATGGTCAGTTTTTTAGTTACGGCTCCCTGCTCGGCTAAACTGCTCGGGCGTCATTTTGTAACGAGGCCTGACTTGCGGGGTGAATTACACGGTAAAACGGATCAATGGATTTACAGGAACGGTCCCGGGCGCCAGATTTTAGAGGGTTTACTCCCTACGAGAGTGTCTGCGACCTCGTCACAAGACTCCGACCACCGACGTGGCCGGAGTGCCTGGGTAGCTCCGTGGAGAGGGTCCGGTAGCCTGTGATGTAGCAGGCCGTATAGATACCTCCGGGGTTGCGGGCTTTAATCGCTCCCCCGGTATTTACCTGACCTTCCGAAAGTTTATAAGGGTGTCGCAGATTTATTTGAGATTATGAAACAGACTGAACGTAGTTTCCACTCTATTTATTACATTATAAGATTTTACAACACACTGGTATGCTCACAATATGAAATGTACTTATCGCTCTAACTTACTCTAAGACAAGTCGTATTGCTGGTGACGGGCTAACGAAATCACTTATTCCCCACGGCAAGAAAATGCGGGAGTCACGCGGACGGAAACCTCGAGTGCGGTGGTTTACAACCCGTGGATGCAGCCGTTAAATGGGTCAATTGGAGACGCGCTCCTCAAATAGCAAAAATGGCGCCTATCCGACGGAGTCGACAACAAGAGATCCAACGCCTCGACGTCAGAGCGTCGATATGGAACGGGAGGGTTACAGGGGAACACCCTGCGAAAGGATATTGTCGTGTACCAACTCGACCTTGGCCTGCTTGTGTACTACAGCGTCCAGACCAGAGTCGACTTGGAACAGTCGTAGTTAATACCCTTAGAAGGTCTGTGTTAGATACAGCATCACCTTCCAGAAGTATTATGACACGCTAACAATGAGGGGATAGGATTATGAAGGGGAACGGCACTAAATCTCGTGGTCTCGACGTCGACGGGTAGGCACGTGGGGACTGAGAGAAAATATCCGAAAATTCGCTACAATTATATCAAATAAGGCAAAACTAAAATATTCTTACCTCGACGGCGTTAGATAGGTTTATTACGCCACGGACTTGTCTCTCACAATCACGGACAAGAGGGTACGGTATACTGACGTTCCTCTACCACTTTTATAAATTGACTCTAATTTTTTTAATATAATTTCCAGCTAAGTATTCTTCAACACGCTACGGCAAACAGTGAACTATCTACCTCAGTAGTTAAATTCTCTCTGTCCAGTCCCCGGCTGAAACATCTTAATCGGTGGAAGATACCTTATCCTTATCTCTGCAGATATGTTTTTACACCGCCGCGATAATTCGGAAATGCGTACTTTTAAGAAATGTTAATGATGAAGATAATAATTTTTACTGCGTGGAATTTTTATTTGTATGAATTATATTATTTTTATTTTCGAACAGCCGTTTCCAGTACATACGGCTGTTCTGAAAATATAGACTTCGTCACAACTCATATACCGCCGACGCGGCCCACCCGAGCCAGACCTGGAGGCGGAAGACCACCGGGCTGCCCCAATCCAAGCCAACGCAATCGCTGCGCCTGAACCGATGACAGACCAGGAATATCCCCACTCCGATTCCCTTATTCGGGATACTGGGGGCGGCTTCCCGGAGGGTCGTTTTTGACTGGAACGGAGAGTGCAATCACTCCAACCGTCCCGATACACTATTCCTCCGCTCGACCGCTTCCCTTGTGATCCCGGGGGAATCGGAGCCTCGGGACCGTGGCCCCCTAGCCACCCAAGCGAAGCCCGCGAGCACTGCCCCTGGCGATGATAGCGCGCAGCGGTTCTCAGCAGGCCCCGTCTCACCGCCCGAAGGCACTCAGCGCTGCGACAGAGCGTTAAACAATTTTACCACAGGCTTGCTAAATAATATTCAACTGTCACGTACCTGGGGCTTTCCTCAGCGGCGACGTTCACACGGCAAACTCTCCTGCGGTGCCCTGCACTGGCCTTGCTCTATGCTCCTTCCGTTAAGCTGATCTTTTCACTCGGCGTATTCTACCACGGTTCCCTCACTGTCGACGTACTTGCTTCTCCACGGCGACACTCGTACTACCGGCCGTCTCCGTTCTCTGCGGTTGATATTCTCGATCGCGGTGACTATCCTTGCCCCGTCGTTACCACGTATGTCGCTCGATAGCCGCATCTTGTTCCACTGCCAACGTACGCGAATCCTTCCTCTCTTGTAAATGGTAATTGCAGTTTATTACGCGGTTGCATTCACTGTTGCTGCATTTATTAATTGAGCTAGATAATCCCTTCAAGATTAGTCACCCCGTGACACCTAGCCCTCACTTGCGGAAAAAAAGGAAGTTTTTTTTCTTTCTTATTGCGCGAACCCCGACTGCCCCTGGCTACCCATGTACAAAACGACAAGAAGCGGACAACAGAGCCAGTGGGATCACCCCTGCCCCACCTTCTGGCAACCGGACCCAGATAAGAATACATCCTACATTCTAATAGACAAACAAAACTTCAAGTCCTTACACGCTAATTCCATACCTGAGCTGTCTATTAAAAAAACACAAGATCCTAACTTCTAATAAATAAACAAAACTTCAGGTCCTTACACACTAATTCAATACCTAAGCTATCTACGAAAACAAAAGGTCCTAATTTCTAATAAATAAACAAAACTTCAGGTCCTTACATACTAAACTGAAACAAAACACCCTTTGCCAACTGGCCTAAATTCAACTGTCCTCACCTATAGTCCGGCTATCTCTGCACCGTCGGGGTGGCACTCCGTGGAAGTGTCTCACTCACTTGCGACCCGCACTACACTTACTGTCTGTAAGCCGGTCGTAGGGTGCAGCCAGTGTTGCCAAGGCGCTGCGCCGGCCGTGGTCCTCTCCGCCGGATCGATGGTGCCCCAGCTGGCACTAGGCGATAATGTCTGTCCTGGCAGCAGTGTGTAGCCCCTGGGCTGATCTCCACACGCCGTGGCTCGTCCCGGTGAGGACCCCTGTGGTTCCTGCCTTCCCGTACTATGTCACACTGTGTCCCCACGTGAGTAACTCGTGGGACACACTGGGTAGCCTTGGTGCTACTTCTCGTCTTCTGGACCATCTGCGGTGTTTTCCGGTTCGGACACGGACATTCTCGGGACATAACGCCCACTCTCCCACACTGGGAGCAGAACAGTTTGAAGGGATTTTCACAACGATAGCGGGTGTGTCCAGATTGCCCACATCTCCAGCATAACCTCCTGCTTCGAACGGGTAGGTACTCTGGCTCCAAGTGCGCGGCTCTAACCTCCCTCTTCGAGGGTCCATTCCGTCGAGGTGCCTCTTCTCGCGATGACCAGGTGGCACTTTGTGTTTGCGCCTCCGGCGAGGCTCCCGGCATCGTCTCCTTTATTTCCTCCATTGACGACCAGGTGTCGTACAGGGCCAGTGTTGCCATGGTGATTCCCGGGTGTTTTCACGGTGGCTGGAATCAGAAAACAAACGGTCATTAGTGCTTTGCCTCGTTGGCTCATGGCTTCCTGCGCACGGGGATGCGTACTCTTTGCAACGTGCCGTTTGGTAGCCTCAATCTTTGCCGGATGACGGGTTTGTGGAAGCCCTTAGGTACGTGTCGTTGCATTTTGTCCAGAAAGGAGTCTCCCCACATCCCCGGGCGCGGTTTCTCTCGGAAATAATCTGCCGTGGCTGGCCCAACCGCCAGTGGACACTTGGTGTTTTCCTTGGCTGCTCCGGGTGGCATCTCTTTCCCCGGTACTAGTGGCGGCGTTTTTCCGATCTCTTGGAAATTTTCTTGGGGCGGGGTGGCCGGTGCCTTCACGGTCCCGGGGCGGAGTGAGTCCGGGATGGACTCCGCCGGGGTGTACGGTTCGGCTTCCTCTTGCTCTATTTGACTCAGGGCGGCTAGAATTTGCCCTGCCGACGGTCTCGTCCATTGATATGTGGACAGACATTCCCCCAACAGGTCCCTTAAGGTGGAGGGCAGCGGTTTGAGTTCGGGACCCTTGTACTGGCCCTGGTGTTGCGGATTCTCCAGCGGTCCGCTGCCACCTTCCGGCGGCCGGAACGGGTTGGGTCCCCCAGCCATCTCGATGGCCACTATCGCAGCAGACCAGATGTCCACCTCTGTGCTGTATGGCCGCTGCAGTATGATCTCCGGAGCCATATATCCCGGGGTACCGGCGAAGCTTATCGAGGTGGGTCTGTGTGGGGTCAGTCGCGTGGCCACCCCGAAGTCGGCTAACTTGAGGATTTCTCCCCTCACTAGGAGGTTTCCGGGTTTTATGTCCCGGCGGACCACTCCAACATGGTGGCAGTAGGTCAGACCTCGATAAAGGTGCCGCAGCGCTGTCAGCAAGGTGGGGCCCCGATACGGCCCTCTCTTATGCAGTATGTACCCCACATCCGCTTCCACCCACTCCAGCACAAACGTGTGATGGTTGGGCCCGGGTATTGTGTCGATGAGGTGCACGACGTTGGGGTGGGCGAGCCCTTCCATGGCCCGCAGTTCGGCCTGTCTAACATCCAAACTGGCTCGGACCCTCTTCAGCGCCACAAGTTCGCCGCTTGTTTTCGTCCTTGCCAGTTTTACTTCTCCGAAGGCTCCCGCACCTAGCGGGCGCAGCTCGAGGTACTCGTCCTCTCGACGCAACTGTTCGGCGGCTGCAAGCGTCGTTCCTTCCTATCTTCCGCCTGGGCGGCCTCCAGCGCCATGTGGAATACTTGGGGAACGGCAGCCCCCCGCGGGGGTTCTCCTGGTAATCGGCCCCTCACGGCTCTCGGCATCTGTAGGAGGATGAAACTTTTTAAGATCTTTAATATGTATAAACCGCAGCAGCTTGCCCTTGATGTCGCGGAGATCGTAGACCACCGGAGACACCACTCTGACCACTGTATAGGGGCCGGAATATTTCGCCGCTAGTTTTGCGGCGAAGCCGCTAGCACCCGAGGACAGCGCATGTTCTCGGCGTAGCACCTGTTCACCGACTTTGCAGCGCCACTCCCTACGGCGCATATTATAGTGGTGACTTTGTTGGGTGAACGCTCTGGACATATTCAGTCGCACCAGCTGGAACGTTTCTCGAAGCTTCTGTAAACGGTCATGGCGGTCTTCGATTTCTTCTGGCGTCGCTTCTTGGTCTTCTAGCTGACCTTCGGCTCGGGTTTCCTGCTCGGCATGCACGGCTTTCGGTACGGTCAATTCGCGACCGAAGTTCAGGAATGCTGGGGTGAATCCGGTCGATTCCTGTTTGGCCGTGTTGATGGCGAAGCCCAGTTCAGGCAGTCTTTCGTCCCATTGTCGCTGATCATGCTCGCAAAACTGTGCGATCATATTTTTGAGGGTGCGGTTGGCCCTATCCACCGCATTGGCTTGAGGAGTATACACTGGGGTTAATCGCTGGGTTATTCCTAACTCCTTTAGCCAAGCTTTATGTTCATGAATTGTTTGCCGTTATCGGAAATCAGGGTCTTCGGGCAGCCAAACTTGGTGATTATCATTTCAAATAAGGCTTTGTTGGCAGCGGGGGTGGTGGCCTTTCTCAACGGCCGACATTCCACCCATTTCGTGAAGCGGTCTTGGGCGACAATGGCAAAATTGTGCCCCTTTTTGGACCGCGGCAGAGGGCCTACTAAATCTACGCAGACGGTTTCCCACGGTGCTTTGTTCGAGGAGGGTTGCATTTTCCCCGGGGTCTGTTGTTGGGAGACTTTGAATCTCTGGCAGCGGTTACATTGTCTTACATAGCTAGCGACCTCTCGAAACATCTCTGGCCAGTAGTAATGGCCGGCTATCCGGGCAATGGTTTTGGAAATACCCATATGCCCGGCGGTGGGTTCGTCGTGGTTTTCCCGTAGAAATCTTCTACGTACGTTCTTAGGGATGCACAACTTCCAGGGGTCGCTCAGCTCGAGCTCGATTAAGTTAGATGCGTCCCAAAAGTGTCGGTATAACCTCCCAGTAGGTAATGCGGCACTTTGAGCAGACAGTGACGTCACAGGAAGTGACGTCACGGCGCCGGCGCCACGCCCTGGCGCCGGCGCCACGCCCTGGCGCCACGCCCCGGCGCCGGCGCCAGCCCTGGCGCCAGCCCTGGCGCCGGCGCCTAGCCACGCCCCTGGCGCCTGCCCTGGCGCCGGCGCCACGCCCTGGCGCCACGCCCCGGCGCCTGCCCCGGCCCCGGCGCCTAGCCACGCCCCGGCCCCCGGCGCCAAGCCCCGGCGCCAGCCCCGGCGCCGGCGCCAGCCACGCCCTGGGCCAGACAGTCACATTTAGTCTTGTTATGTAAACATTCTAAGGTCATTGACCTGTCTTTGGCCAGACAGTGACGTCACATGACTTGTGCCAGACAATCACATAAGTGTCTAACCTATTACTTCAAATTATTATATTTTGAAAAAAACCATTTGGTGCAGGTGAGTTTCGAACCCGGGGCATTCAGATGGGAGGCAACGATGCTACCCGTTAAGCTAAGCAGACGCTTGTTAATTTATTGTTTTAGGTTGGTATATATATATATACGACTTTTAATTACAAACCATACATGTAATAGAATTAAAGTTTATTATTAGACAAATGGATGATTTACAAAATAATGTTTAATATTAGAGGCGGAACCAAAACGGAAGAACCAAAATGGCGGAATGAAAGCCTGTGATACCTTAAGCTGACATTATAAAAAATGGCGGCTTTCTTTCTTAAAGATGGTGCCTTTCGCTGATAAAGATGGTTGAAGACTTATTTAAAAATAACACACAGAGGTTGTTAGCAAACAAAAGAAGGAAGTTCAGAAACATACTGTAGGGGGCCCCTTGATGGGTAAATGGTATTCGTGTTTGAGCTTGTCTAGAATACAGCCGTTAGAAGTATGACATCATCCACAAACCTGTTCCACAAACCTGTTTGAGTTTTGTCTGTACGGTTGTTATCTAGTGTAATTTCCGTTGAATGACATCACCCCATTATTTGTGTTTGAACTTGTCTGTGTATCTGTTTAATATACGCAAGAGAGAGGCCCGCTTAGGGTAAATAACGTGTCAGTTGATGACTTTGGTGAATGTTATCTTGTGTTATATCTGTTCAATCACCCCCATTACTCGTGTTTGAGCTTGTCTAGTACAAACCGAAAGGATGACATCATCCATGTAAATTGTTCACTACACACTGTTAAACTCATTCAAAATTTAGTTATCGTAGAGGTAAGACGTGCTTCAGTTAACTCTAACGTATCCAAGTGCTCAGTAGTGTGTTTAAAATGGCTACATTAAATGATGTGTGCTACCAGCAAATTAAAGACAACTTCTGGTATGGTTTATTTGCAGACTTTCAATTAATTATTGATAAAAACACTGGTTATTTTAATGCGACTAAGCTGTGTAAAGATGGTGAGAAAAGATTCAGACATTGGTTGGAAAATAAGAAAACTAAAGAGTTGATTACCTATTACAACGGTCAGGCGAAGAAACATTTAGGTAGCCAGAATACCGATTACCTTAATATTTCAACCGAAGATGTCCACTTAGAGTCACATCTAGGGGGCCGGAATTCCGGCCCCCTAGATGTGCTGGAAGCAACATCTCAACTAACACCTACAACCGCTACATACTTGGTGGACTTTGGTGGAACACAGACTGAAAACAACTTGATATCTGGTACATATGTCTGTAAAGATTTGATATTAAATTTGGCTTGTTGGATATCCAATAGTTTCTATGAAAAGTGCAACCAAATTATTTTTGATTTTTTCGTAAGTGAATTTAATCAAAAATACAAGGATAACCTCAAAGAAATTGAAGTGAAATTAATGGAGATAGATGATGAAGTGCAGCGTATGCGAGAAACAAATGCTAAAATCACAGAACATTTAGAAGATATATCTCCAAAACCAAGCAACCCTGGAAAACTTTGTGTTTTTGGTTTGCTTTCAAGAAATGAGAAGGATACTACCTATCCATATCATGCTGTAAGGACTCAGAAGAAAAGTTTTAAAAGAGCTGTCAAGAACTTTAAAAATAAACACCCTGATTCCGAAGTAGTTTTAAACATGTTGTATGATCCAAATTCTGTAAATCTCTTTAACAGAATAAAGACCGAAGTCGAATACCTCAAGGCGAAGAGAAACGATCTACAGATAGCAGATGTACCTCAGGAGAAGTTTATTCAGGATATTATTGATTTACGATATAAATTGTAATTGTTCACTTAGCTTAATTGTATGTAACCAGATGAAAAAATAAAATAACATTATTTTAATAAAGACTTTTATTTTATTCTAAGTACATTAATACATCAAATATATAAGCTTATTTAACATCATCTGAATTTATCCAAGAATTCTGAGATTTATCAAAACCCAGCCATTTTACATAGAGCTGCTTGCCTTTCTTCCTCAAGATGCGTTCAACCAGATAGATGTCTGTTTGTTTCATGGCGATGTTGGATTTAAAAGTATCCACTTATCATGTAAATCTTTTAGTTTGCTGTCTATTTCTCCCAGCTTATTCTTTAGCTTATTATTCTTTAATACATCAACATCTTTTAAAACTTGAGCAGTTATGTTCTTAGCTAAAATTTTCAATTTATTTTCAAATTCGTTTTTTAAATCTTCCAACTCAGGTTTGTGTACAGCTTCAAGTAGTATGGCAATGATTCTTTGTGTTACCTCATCTTTGTTCTTCTGATAGTCGTCTATCCATACATCAACAAATTTTTTATTTACACCATCTGTTGCATCGACTGGATCAGCTATGTTACACAATCTATGGCTTTGCAAATCAAAATCACCACTAGTAGTTCTTGGGAAAATCTCTCTTTCAATAATTTTAAACTTAGAACCTTTATTGGATTGGGAACGTCCGAACTTATCGATAGACATTTTTATACTAAGCACTAAGGTAGGTATATCTTTGATATATGTAGGTATACTAGGCGATAACACCAACCTCCTTCAGTTCTTCAATGATTGACTGAATTTCATTGTTATGAGCATTATTACCAGCAGCCTGGGAAGCTACTAAAAGTCTAAGTCTATCAACCAGCTCATTTATGTCATCCCAATAGACATATTCTATTTGTTTGTTATTTTGTAGCATATAGTTGTTAGTGTTGCTGCTTACATTCTGAGCTCTAGGTTCAGTTTTTTGTTCTGCGTTATGATGTGTGTCGTAACCAAAACCTTGAGGAGTTGAGGATCTACGACCTCGTGGATTTATCACCGGTTTTATTAGAGTCAGGTACTTTTCAGAGGAACAACCCTTGGTTCGTGCGTTAGGATCATAGTTCATTTTATGCACACTAGTTGCTTCTAGAATATCTCTATAGTGTTGAAGATCGTCATAGGTATACCCTCTAGGTGTTTTCATAAATATCAATTCTAGCAGACCTTGTGTTTGCGGATATCTCCGTTGACCTAGTCGAATGTCATTATCAGTAAAATCCAAGTGTTTATTGCCAAGACTCCAGCTACCGGTATCTTTAGCGTAGCGAGCACCATACGTTTGATCAATGGTAGCGAGCCTTGGTGGTTCAGTAAAATACTTGTCTACATAATATCGAACTCGTTCAGGATATTGCTCCAAAAATTCTTGATATGCAGGGTTGGATGTGACAGTTTGTAGATCTGCCTCAAGCTCTTCAAATGTTGGGATATCCTCATCGGAACTTGTCGCCTCAGCCTCTTCCCTAGGTTCAGCTTCAAAAACTTCATGGTCTTTAAGGAACTGTACTTGGGGTTTCGTTTCTGGTACCACTTCTTCTTTGATTTGTTCAGCCTTTGGTTGTTGCTGGGGCTGCTGCTGCTGCTGTGCTGCTGTGTTTTTAGATATTTCACTTAGGGGCTCAACAAGTGGTTTATATAAACGTTGCAGAGCATCATCATTCTCGGCTCTGTTAAGTTTAAGCATTAAATGTTTTTTTCGAATATTGTCAGCAAGTTGTAAAATCCTTTTCTTAACTTTTCGCTCTTCCTTACCCAACACTTCCATTGTGCTACAACTGGTCGGTATTACCAGCTGGTCTAATAATTTGTTTGAGCGATACAGGTTGTGTGGTGGTTTAACATATACTGACTCCTTCATGGTACATGCCTTCTTATTTATCACGATGTCTGGCTGTCTTGTTAGACAGCTGTGTTAGACAGCTGTGTTAGACAGCTGTGTTAGACAGCTGTGTTAGACAGCTGTGTTAGACAGCTGTGTTAGACAGCTGTGTTAGACAGCTGTGTTAGACAGCTGTCATACAGCTGTTTGACAGCTGTATGACAGCTGTGTTAGACACTTGTATGACATCTGTGTTAGACACCTGTGTTAGACAGCTGACTGTCCTGTCTATCATCGTTTGTTAGAATAATATATATCTATCGAATCCTTTTCTATATCGACCTTTGTGTACATCGTTTTCCTTCACAATCACCAACACACCATACTTATTATCTTTCCAGCATTGGTGGCAGATAGTTTTAAATTGTTTAAAGTCCATATCGGTGGTCACATGATCGTCGTACACATGTTTTAAATTGGTTTCATCTTGCTTGAATAACACAATAACATTGGTGTTGTCACGTACCAGATGTTTGGGTATTCGTGTATATGTTTGACAGAGATAGAATGAATCAATATTCTTATGTCTGCCCATACTGAAGTATGCTCTTATTTTATCTTGTTTGTCACAAGCTACATCATCAAATATAAACACAGAGTTGTCCTTGGCATCTTCCGGATCTAATATTTCATCGTTTTCTCTATAAGGATAGTAACCAACACCTTTTGTGGCATTCATCACCTCCTTTAACATCTTGTATTTCGGTTGATACAGAGACTTTGAATACACATACACGTTATCAAATTTTAAACCGTTTGCTTCAAACAACAAACTCAGCATGACATTAGTTTTACCACACCCACTGGGACCACATATGATACAGCGAACGGTGTTTGGAAAGAGAGGACCATGCCTCAGTTGTTGTTGAGCTGTGTCCGTAACAACATCGTCTATATTTGTAATGGGTAAGGCAGAAGCGTGTTTGCTGGTACGCATCTTAACTTAAACTAAACTATATTTTATTTTGGGTGTGTATATATATGAATGCAAGTGAGACACCCAGTCAGTATGCATGTTGGTGTCACAGAGTGAGGGCTGTTATTAACAAAGACAGATACAGGTTTTGCTGAAACGTTGCGGGGCGTTACAAACACCATGAAAGTTAACAGAAAACTTAATGAGGGGTTTTATGTAATCAACTCGAAGCCAAAGAAGAAGGTTCCCTTTAAAAACATACTAAGTCTGATTGAGAAAGTTATAAAAGATAGAAATCTTATTCCAACAGCGAACGTCGTATTTGATATAGCTCATACAATCGTTAGAAACATTGGTGGACGTAAGAATGTGCAGAAACCTCGAGTTATTCCAATACCTAAAAGTGGAGGCTTCCTTCCGCTGTTGCCTCTGATATTTGGTGGGCTGTCAGCACTAGGAGCTCTGGGTGGTAGTGCTGCAGGTATTGCCAAAGCCGTGAACGATGCCAAGTCTGCGAAACAGAAACTAGAGGAGGAAGAACGGCACAACAAAACAATGGAAGCCATCGCGATGGGTAGGAGAGGGAGTGGCTTGAAATTTAAGCCAAAATGCAAGAGACTGGGCACAGGCATGTATCTCAAGAAACAGCGCTCCGGTTATGGGTTGTATCTGCAGAAACCAAAAAACGAGTAAGATGTTTACCAGCAAGACCTCTAACAAATGAAGACCTTGTGAAATTTGCTGGTAAAATGAAAATTCCATATTTTAGAGGTGTATACATGCGAGATACTTTGCCATCGAATGGGCCACGCAAGAATGAATCACTTATCATGAATTTGCAAACAAACAAGCAACCTGGCAGTCATTGGGTTGCAGTTAAGAAACGTGGTGACACAGCCGTGTACTTTGACTCATATGGAAACTTGAAACCACCAGTTGAGCTGCAGCGTTACCTTAAAAACTCTACTTTAATGTACAATCATGATGTGTATCAGAAATATAATACTTATAATTGTGGTCACTTATGTTTAAAATTTTTAAATAAAAGCCTTAAACAGTAGCCTGTGTGTATCAGTCATGGCGCACACCTTTGTGTTGAAAGACCGCAGCTCCCATCTGTCGTCAGACTACCATCCACCAATTGTTTTGGATGGTAATTATGCTGTTGCCTTGATAGGCTTTCACACCTACAATAACATACCCAACATCTATGAAGGTAAAAACAAATTTCATGTAAAAGAAGGAACCGGTTGGCGAACCATCACGATACCCACCGGTGCTTATGAAATAACACACTTGGAAGAGTTACTTCAAAATGAACTTGTTGGTGCTACAGCAACACACGAACAAAAGCAACAGGCTCTGCTTCTGAGACCTAATCCGAACACCATCAAATGTAGACTAAAGTGTTATACAAATGTCAGTTTTGAATTTGATGGTTCGATTGGGCGAATGTTGGGCTTTTCAAAACAAGTTCTTCAGCCGGACACCTTTTATGAATCTGATTTACCTGTTGATATAGTGGATGTTAGACAGATTCGCATCGAAACCAATATTGTGTCTGGTTCCTATTATAACGGACAACCCTCACATACGCTGTATGAGTTTGCTCCGATGGTTGATCCTGGCTACGCAATCGACATAGAACCTAACAATTTAATTTACTTGCCGGTGAACAAGCAAGAGATTTCCAATATAAGCATCGACATCGTCGACCAAGATTCAGTTCCTGTCAACTTTCAAGGTGAAGAGGTGTCTGTTCGCTTAAAACTTATAAAAGTTGCTTAGTATGTTGGTCTTCAAGGATATAAAATCAAGTGCATCTACCACATCAAATTCAGTTGAGTCAGACACGTCAAAGGGTACGCTTCGTCCCGATAATATTGAGTTCCTGCAAAGCCTGGGTTATCATGTCGTCAAAACTAGAAATATTCAAAGAACCCGTGTTTGATGATGGCATCGATCGAGAAGAGCTGCGTTCTTACTATTCACCAACTAAATCGTTTGGTAACAGCGATGAAATTGAAATAGCCATCAACCAACAAGATGCGTTCGTATGTCTGGCCGAGTCAGCTCTAATAATCGAAGGTGCTCTGGAACCTGTAGCAATCCAAAATGCCACTGGTGCTTGTTATCTGTCAAATAATGGAGGAGCAGCTCTGTTTGAATCAATGACCTATGAGTTAAATAACAAGGAAGTGGAACGAGTGCGAGACCCATACACCACAACCATCATCAAAAGTCTGCTATCGTTCAGTAAGAATGAAGCCCAATCTCTTAGCAACGCCGGTCTGAATGTGTCGTCGGAGCACATCACCTTAAATGATAACAAGTTTCACATGCTCATACCTGTCTGGTTCCTCTTCAGTTTCTTTCATCATTTCAAAGGAGTTCTCTGTGGCAAACATACTTTCCGCTTTACAAGAAGTCGAAACGATTCCAATGGCTATTACAGCACAGGTACGGCACGAGCAAAAATTACCGTAACCAATATGTTTTTAAAGGTAAAACATGTATTTCCCAATGATAAAATGAAATTGGAACTGATGGATAAAATAGCCAAAGACACCTCTATATTTCTCGCATACCGCAAATGGGACATATATGAGTTACCAGCACTCAGAGATATCAACAGAGATGTGTGGGCTGTTAAAACTGCAACCAACTTGGAAAGACCTCGATATGTGATTATAGCATTTCAAACAGATCGTAAGGATAACGTGAAGAAGAGGTCAGACTATTTCGATAACATTGGTATGTTGGACCTCAGAGTGTTTCTAAATTCAGAATGCTACCCTTATGAATCTATGAATATGGATTTTGAGAAATCGAAATATGCAGAAGCCTATAACATGTATACAGATTTTCAAAAAAACTTCTGTTATAAAAACATGTCGGAGCCTATCTTGAATTATGACGAGTTTAAAGACAGAGCTCTATTTGTGATTGACTGTCAGTACCAGAACGAGTCAATCAAGTCTTCAACGGTGGACATTAAGGTGGAGTTCATGAGTCACGCCAACTTCCCAAAAAATACTCGTGTTTATTGTTTGGTTATTCATGACAGTGTAATGGAATATAAACCTCTAACGGGTATCGTTAGAGCCATTATGTAATAATAGTATGTCATTTATGTATGTCATTTATGTATCAATATGTACAACTTAATTAATCCTAATAAATTTTTATTGTATGTAAATCAGTTGTTTTATTTTTATTTTGTTGCATTTTTATTAACCCCTTTCTGTAAGGTTAACAACTGTAAAAAACGTTGTTTATCCTTTGTAAGACCCCCCCCTCTCTCTTACATCAGTTTGTTTCCTCAATACAAGAGAGAGAGACACTTGTTCAGTATGTGTTAAGTCGTGAAACAAGGATGACGTCTCTTGCTGTATGTAAGTACACTCTTCTGTTTGTATTCAAATAACAAATACAAACATAACCTTACTAACAATTGGATGGCAGGGTAATCAGCCTGTACAAGAGAGTGTGTGTTGGTTTTAGGTGTTAATACAGCTTGTTCTAACTTACTTAAATATTATATTTCTTCTGTTCAACAAGACGATTATTTTGAGGTGTCACACATGTATGTAGCTCTAAGAATAGCTATACCGGAAGTGTCTACCGGAAGTAACATTTTTATTGGATATGTTAATAGAGTTTGACTTGCTGAACACCGTGCATGTGTTGGTTCTATCGTACATCTCGCCGATCTTCCGAGATAAGGGTTTGAAGTTTTTTATCTCAGTTTCTTGTAGACCTTGTTACGAAACATACATTTTTGAAGTCGGTTCCTTTCTATCACTTTCCGTTGAAAAGATACAAGGATTTGAAGTTTTAGACCGGAAGTGGCCATTTTATTGTATATTCCACTTTGATTTGGCCTCCTTAACACCGTGCATATGTTGGTTCTATCGTACATCTCACGGATGTTCCGCGATAAGGGTTTAAAGTTTTTTATCTCAGTTTCTTGTAGATCTTGTTACGAAACATACATTTCTGAAGATAGTTCCTTTCTATCACTTGTCGTTGAAAAGATACAAGGATTTAAAGTTTAGACCGGAAGTGGCCATTTTATTGTATATTCCAATTTGATTTGGCCTCCTTAACACCGTGCATGTGTTGGTTCTCTCGTACATCTCACGGATCTTCCGCGATAAGGGTTTAAAGTTTTTTATCTCATTTTCTTGTAGAGCTTGTTATGAAACGATATATTTTTGAAGTCAGTTCATTTCTATCACTTGTCGTTGAAAAGATACAAGGATTTAAAGTTTAGACCGGAAGTGGCCATTTTATTGTATATTCCAATTTGATTTGGCCTCCTTAACACCGTGCATGTGTTGGTTCTATCGTACATCTCACGGATCTTCCGCGATAAGGGTTTAAAGTTTTTTATCTCATTTTCTTGTAGACCTTGTTACGAAACGATATATTTTTAAAGTCGGTTCATTTCTATCACTTGTCGTTGAAAAGATACAAGGATTTAAAGTTTAGACCGGAAGTGGCCATTTTATTGTATATTCCAATTTGATTTGGCCTCCTTAACACCGTGCATGTATTGGTTCCATCGTACATCTCACGGATCTTCCGCGATAAGGGTTTAAAGTTTTTTATCTCATTTTCTTGTAGACCTTGTTATGAAACGATATATTTTTGAAGTCAGTTCATTTCTATCACTTGTCGTTGAAAAGATACAAGGATTTAAAGTTTAGACCGGAAGTGGCCATTTTATTGTATATTCCAATTTGATTTGGCCTCCTTAACACCGTGCATGTGTTGGTTCCAGCGTACATCTCACGGATCTTCCGCGATAAGGGTTTAAAGTTTTTTATCTCGGTTTCTTGTAGACCTTGTTACGAAACGATATATTTTTAAAGTCGGTTCATTTCTATCACTTGTCGTTGAAAAGATACAAGGATTTAAAGTTTAGACCGGAAGTGGCCATTTTATTGTATATTCCAATTTGATTTGGCCTCCTTAACACCGTGCATGTATTGGTTCCATCGTACATCTCACGGTTGAACCTGTTGTCTATTTTGTTTCTGAACTTCCTTCTTTTGTTTTGCCAGCGACCTCTATGTGTTATTTTTAGAACCTACCCATATAACAATTGTGACGTTCTAGTCTGTCTAATATTAAACATATTAATTATTATGTCTTATGTCTACACTCTCATTTGTCGGCTAGGTTGGAGTGACGTATCTTTAAATAAGTCTTCATCCATCCTTGCACCATCTTTATCAACGAAAGCCCGCCATTTTTATAATGTCAGCTTAAGGTATCACAGGCTTCCATCTTTCATTCCGCCATTTTCCTCCGTTTTGGTTCAGCAGCCTCTAATATTAAACATTATTTTGTAAATCATCCATTTGTCTAATAATAAACTTTAATTATGTTACATGTATGGTTTGTTTGTAGTCGTATATATATATACCAACCTAAAACAATAAATTAATAAGCGTCTGCTTAGCTCAACGGGTAGCATCGTTGCCTCCCATCTGAATGCCCCGGGTTCGAAACTCACCTGCACCAAATGGTTTTTTTCAAAATATAATAATTTGAAGTAATAGGTTAGACACTTTGGAATGTTTGCATGTGACTGTCTGGCCCAAGTCGTGTGACGTCACAGTTTCCTAGACAGGTCAATGGCCTTAGGAATAACACGGCTAAATGTAAATGTGACTGTCTGGATGTGATTGTCTGGCACAAGTCATGTGACGTCACTGTCTGGCCAAAGACAGGTCAATGACCTTAGAATGTTTACATAACACGGATGTGACTGTCTGGCCCAGGGCGTGGCTGGGCGCCGGCGCCGGGGCTGGGGCGTGGCTAGGCGCCGGGGCCGGGGCAGGCGCCGGCGCCAGGGCGTGGCTAGGCGCCAGGGCGTGGCGCCGGCGCCAGGGCTGGCGCCAGGGCGTGGCGCCGGCGCCAGGGCGTGGCGCCGGCGCCGTGACGTCACTTCCTGTGACGTCACTGTCTGCTCAAAGTGTCCCATTACCTACTCCTCCCCCCTCTGATGGAATAATCGGGGAATGCTTCTGGGTTCTTTTCCACCTCGATCAATTTATGCCTGTATCAAGAACAGCTGGCTTCCTCCTCCGTGAAGCAGATATTCTCTTCTGCGGGCTCTTCGTAGGTTTCCAACGGCGCACGGGAGAGAGCATCGGCTACCCAGTTTAGCGCTCCTCGTCTGTATTTTATCGTGAGGTCATACTGTTGCAGAAAGACACTCCACCTGGCTACCCGTCCTGTTGGGGTCTTAATGGTTTGCAACCACCGAAGGGATTGGTGGTCCGTCAACACCGTGAAATGGTACCCTTCCTGGTAGGGGCGCATTTTCTCAATCCCCCATACTACGGCTAGGCACTCTTTTTCTGTCACGGAGTAATTTCTCTCAGCTGGGCCAAGCGTTCGGCTTTCATAAGTTATGACTTTTTCGGCCCCGTCGATGTTCTGAGTCAGCGCTATGCCTAGGCCATTATCACT
Organism: Tillus elongatus; assembly: GCA_964006375.1. Lineage (NCBI taxonomy): Eukaryota > Metazoa > Arthropoda > Insecta > Coleoptera > Cleridae > Tillus > Tillus elongatus. Next base: position 50,068,981 of record OZ023268.1, read on the forward strand.
GGCGTCAGTCTGCAAGACGAATTCCTTCGAAAAATCAGGACATGTCAATATGGGCGTCTCCGTGAGCAGCCTCTTCAGTTCCTGAAAAGCCTGTTCTTGTTCTTCACCCCAATTCCAACGGTTCTTCTTCTTTAGTAGCTTAGTCAAGGGTGTCACCACCTGCGAGAACTGCGGGATGCAGCGGCGATACCAGGAGGCGACCCCCAAGAATCTGCGGATATCCCTTACGTTTCGCGGAGTCGGCATCGCCTTTATGGCTTCTACTTTTTCGGGGTCCGTGCTAATGCCATCAGCCATGACCACATGTCCCAGATATTTTAGTGATTTCCGGCAGAAGTGACATTTTTCCGGGTTCAGCTGTAAATTACTCTGTCTCAGCCTTCGGAACACTTCCTTCAGGTTCTCCAGGTGCTCCTCAAAGGTCTCGCCCATCACAATCAAGTCGTCCAGGTAGGCAAAGGCGTGCGGTTTCATATCGGGGCATATTATGGTATCTAACAGGCGCTGGAATGTCGCTGGAGCCGAGTGAATTCCAAAAGGCATAACCTTAAACTGGTACAACCCCCTCCCTGGGACGGTAAAGGCGGTAATTGGCTTACTGGGCGGCGTCAGGGGAATCTGCCAGTACCACTGTTTCAAATCCAGGCTGCTTATGTATTTGGCCCTACGAAGTTCATCTAGTATGCCGGAAATATAGGGCAGCGGGTAGGAGTCCTTGACGGAAACCTTGTTGACTTCCCTGAAGTCTACACAGAAGCGGTATTTTCTGTCCTTTTTCCTAACCATCACTACGGGCGAACTCCACGGACTGCTAGAGGGATCTATGATCCCTTCTTCTAACATTCGGTCAACCTCGTCATTAATAACCTGTTGCATTTTCGGATTTTGTGGGCGGTATCGCTGTTTAATCGGTTCTTTCTTTGACAGGCGGATGTGATGTTGCACCCGGTCCGTAGGGCCAGATATTCGATCAAAATACCTAAGTTCCTTTTCCAAAAATCCATCTAGGCGATGCTGTTCTTGTGTTGTTAATTCCCCCAAGATCTTTGTCTCTATAGTCTGTATTGGAACGGCTGGTGGGGGTGGAGTTGCTGACGTCAGCAGCTCCCCCTCGAGGTAGGTTCTGGAGGTCTGCAAATATATGTGAAAGTCATACTTGCCCAAAATATCCATCCCCAATACGATGTCTACCGGGAGGTGGGGCAAATATAATAGGTCGCCCTGTATCTTCTTGTTACCCATTATTCACTGCGTCGCATACATGTGTTGCATGGGTACTAGCCTTCCATCTGCGATGCGGGTGTTTACTGCTGGTAAAGGAACGATTCGTAGGTCGTTCGCGTCAATTCCTTCAAGTGCGTGCTTGCTTAGGAAAGAACGGGTCGCTCCCGTATCTAACAGGGCACTGAAACCTTTCCGTCCTATCCTTGTCTTAATCAGGGGTCTATTGTCCGTTCGAGTTGGTCGGTCAATGGCCGAGGTGTCGCTGGGGTGGAACTGTTGGAGTCTCGGCCCTCCACAGCTCCCGTTTAGTTTCCCGGGCATTTGCAATCCCGGGATAAAATTCCCGCTTTGCCACAGCGTGAGCAAAATAGTCGTGGAGCTCTCTGGCATTGGCTTCGCATGTGCCCTGTCTCCCCACAATCCCAGCAGGTGGCACGCGTTACAGCGAAACGAACCTGCTTACCAGCCTCCGATCGGTCAACTGTAGGCGAAGCTGGGGGTGTGGGGCGGTTCTTAGGGGTGGAAGTGAGATTCCCTCCTTCTTGTCTCTCCGGAGGAGGCTTGTTAGGTTTCGGTGAACTTCCCTTTGTATCTTTCAACTTCTTCAGCAGCGACTCGATGGCCTTTGTCTTTGCAATAAACGTGCGTATATCCGGTACGTCACAGTTCCAAAGCATTTGGCGGAACTCCGGACGTATGTTCCTTTGTAACCAGGTCAGTTCTTGTTGCCTGGTGATGCCTCCATGTCTGCGGATAAGTGTCTGCAAATCCGTGATGTAGGTGAACACGGGTTCCTCGGCTCTATGCAGCCGACGACTTATTTCAGCCTCCAAATCTTCAAAGTAATTCGCCGGAACGTAAAAGCGTTTAAAATCTTCCACGAAGTCTTCCCACGATGCCCAGTACGCTCGGTTATTTCGGTACCACAACAGCGCTTGGTCCTCTAAGATTTGTGGCAGTACGGGTAGAAGGTGGTCCGGCGATACGTTAAAGTGCAACCGAACTTCTAGACGTTCTAAGAATGCCACGGTATCGGATTTTCCCCGGAAATGTAAGTTCCATGCGAACACGTTAGGGGGCTCCGGTCGTCGAAACGTCGAAGCCGTACTGACCTGCGGCATCGGCGGTGTCGGGGGGAATGGCTTTTGCGCAGGCGGTGTCAGGTGCTCAAGTAAATTTCCCGTTGGCGGTGACGATGGCGGCGGTAATACGGTATTGCTAGGCGGCGGAGTTGCCTCGGTATGTGGCCGTGTCCCATCTCGCAAAAAGTCAATTAGTTGTTTCCTCATCTCCTCAACGGTAGCCTGCGGTCGCAGACTAAACTTCTGCAGCTCTGTTTCTAATTCGGGTTTCCTGAGACGGTATACCCATCCTACCCGACCATCAAATATGCCTTGGTCGGGTTTCTCTGGATGATCAGACTCGACGGCCTTATCCGCTTTCGGGTCTGACATTTTCTCGCTCAAATAACGAAAGTGTAAAGCGGAAAGGCAGTGATGCGATGCTGTCAGAGGTAGCAAAGTAGTATCAGGTTGTCGTTATTCGGGTCGGTCACGGTAGTTTCCTTAATCAATAGTGGCGTAACGGCAATAGTAAATGATTATAAAAAAATACAAACACAGCGGAAACAATTCGGTAAATACGGAAAAAAAATATCTACTGTTCTAAACTAAAACAAACAAAGCAAATATCTAAACCTGGAATTAGATTTGTTGATAGGAAAGAAAACGTGTTACATAGCTGTAAAACTTCACCAAGCGTTATCTAAGACAGTGTTAGCTATTAATTTAAAAAAAAACAGCTTATAAAGTCCAAAAGCTGCCACAAGGAATTCTACCAGTGCATACACAAAGCAATTTAATTATCGCGGTTCTACAAAATATTGATCATACGGCGATGGCTATCGTAGATGGTAATATTAAACAAATGTGTAAACTCTGCCTCTGTTTTAAATAAAATAAAACGGATTATTAAAGGTATTATATCTTATCTCTTGTTTCTAAAAATTACTTATCGCATTTCATATTAAATTATATGCATTAAAATTCACAAATTTTAAAATATATACAGCTCCTCGATAACTTCACTTTCCTCTAATTTAACTTAAATATAGCGGGCTATCATATCTTATCAAAGATACCTGAAATTTTCTCTCGTATTTCATACCAAATTATATACACAAAAATTTTCAAGTTCTGAATATTTACAACTTCTCCATATATCCACCTTTCTTTAATTTAAAATAACTTAGGTTCCATGCTCGGGGCTGCCATTTGTGACGGCCACTTGGGGTGGCCGGGAGTTACTACTAGTTTTCCTTAATATGGGGAATTTTCGGGCGGATTTCCGGAACACGGCTTTACAACGGGATCCTGATCGGGCGCCAGCGTCTAGGATTCCTCAGAGAGTAGACGCGCTCTCTTTCGGGATATTTATCCCCTTTCCCAGCCACAGTCAGGGTACACACAAGCCCAGGGTAGTTTCCAGTGGAGACAGGGCCCTCCTAAGTCAAGACAAAGTCCCCCGGGACTTCTGGTTCTGGTCTTTATTAAAGATCTGGAGTTAAATTGTATTTGGGTGGATATTCTGGGGAGACTAAATTAAATATCGAGTAAATTAACATAAAATTCTATTATCTAATTATATACACACGGTGGTAACGGGGTCCTGTTACCAAGAAGCTTAGCAATAATGGGCGGCCAGAGGCAGAGGTGGTTATTTGGTTTTACATTATTGTTACGCGCGGATTAAACGGGGGCGGTAAAGCGGCAACGACGTTTAAGCGGTGCAGGGTGGTGGCAGGATAGTTGTTAATAGCGGGTGTTCCCAGGCGGGCATGCAACTTACGGGGTGCGTCGAACACCACATCGAGCTAAGCTAGCTGCGCACTAATTCGTATGGCACAAACAAGCATTAGCCATGGCCCATCATTCGCACGCTCTCTCCCGCACGCTCGGGGAACCTTGTTCGGCGCAGAAGAGGCCCACCCCTGTTCCCGGATTTACGCCCCTCCTGAACAGGGCCGCGGACGGCCCGGGACGTCAGGCCCGCCTAGCTGTTTCAATTTAAACCGGCGCAGTCGCCGCTCTGTCTGAATCTACTCCAGCCAATGCAGTTCCCAACATCCAGAGCCGCCCGCCAGCGGAGACAGGGAAAGAACGGCCCTGCCCTCGAGAGGACAGGAAGCACTCATATACCGCCGACGCGGCCCACCCGAGCCAGACCTGGAGGCGGAAGACCACCGGGCTGCCCCAATCCAAGCCAACGCAATCGCTGCGCCTGAACCGATGACAGACCAGGAATATCCCCACTCCGACTCCCTTATTCGGGATACTGGGGGCGGCTTCCCGGAGGGTCGTTTTTGACTGGAACGGAGAGTGCAATCACTCCAACCGTCCCGATACACTATTCCTCCGCTCGACCGCTTCCCTTGTGATCCCGGGGGAATCGGAGCCTCGGGACCGTGGCTCCCTAACCACCCAGGCGAAGCCCGCGAGCACCGCCCCTGGCGATGATAGCGCGTAGCGGTTCTCAGCAGGCCCCGTCTCACCGCCCGAAGGCACTCAGCGCTGCGACAGAGCGTTAAACAATTTTACCATAGGCTTGCTACATAATATTCAACTGTCACGTACCTGGGGCTTTCCTCGGCGGCGACGTTCACACGGCAAACTCTCCTGCGGTGCCCTGCACTGGCCTTGCTCTATGCTCCTTCCGTTAAGCTGATCTTTTCACTCGGCGTTTTCGACCACGGCTCCCTCACTGTCGACGTACTTGCTTCTCCACAGCGACACTCGTACTACCGGCCGTCTCCGTTCTCTGCGGTTGATATTCTCGATCGCGGTGACTATCCTTGCCCCCTCTTTACCACGTATGTCGCTCGACAGCCGCATCTTGTTCCACTGCCAACGTACGCGAATCCTTCCTCTCTTGTAAATGGTAATTGCAGTTTATTACGCGGTTGCATTCACTGTTGCTGCATTTATTAATTGAGCTAAATAATCCCTTCAAGATTAGTCACCCCGTGACAATATATATATATATATATATATATATATATATATATATATATATATATATATATATATATATATATATATATATATATATATATATATATATCCAACCAATACCTCCAAAAGCTATTAACCGATTTTAATGATACTCGGCAAGAATATTTCTTTGATTAATAGCTTAGATGTGTTCGTTACGCAGCTCTATCGGACCAGTTTTTGTAAAAAATAATTTGTATCTCAAAAAATCACAAGTTATTTTGATGAAATTTGGGTGATATGTTGCCCTCATAAAAACCTTACTACGCATCAACATTTAACTTTCTAGATGTATAAAAAATTGAGTTATACAAAGTTGAGGCATTAAATGCAAATTCGCTACCATAACGCACTTGCTGCGTCCCGAAACTTTTTGTCACATAAATTAATAAAATGTGAATTTTCTTCAGTGGGTATATTAGCAGTTTCTGTTGATACATCCTGAATTTTAAATATTTAATTTAGTGAAAGCCCACCTGTGTGATTTTTTTATTACCCTCCCTTATTTTTATTGCCAGCGCTATTTATAATGCTTTCGTTAAATCTAATTTTCGCTTGTCTTATAACGTTTTTCAATATTTTGGATTGTTTTTGAAAAATATCCCTTGTTATAAAATTATTTTTCTGCCAGGTTTCCTTTATTTAAACACGAAATTATAATGCCCTGCGTTAACCATGCTTCATTGTTTCTATGCTGAAATTTGCAACTTTTCATAGGAAAGTATTTGTCATATGCGTGTCTTAAATTTGCTACAAATGTAGCATATGCACTGTCTACATCAACATTTGACAGAACATCCGACCAGTTTCAATTGGACATTCGGATAAACATTCTATGCTGAGTATACTTTACTTTTTATGTTATCCTTTATAGTAAATTTATTTTCAGAACCCTTGCATACACCGCTTGTAAGCAGTGATCTGAGATATTATTATTATTTACAACTTTTGATTGAACTTTAACATTTGAGTTCACTAAAATATTATCTAGACAAGCGTTTTGTGCTGTTGGAGCTTCCACCGTAAATGCAAAATCATAGCAGTTTATGAATGTATTTGACAAAGTATTTATATTAAAATCTCCACATATAAAATTATTAGAACTTTTTTACTTTCTTAATTTATCTAAACGCTCCTCAAGACTATTGAAGAACGTATCCATGCCGACCCTTGGACTACCACATATGGCAACAACCATTACACCCGCTGACTTTAAACATATACCTGTTCACTTAAAATCCAGCTCCACAGCCATCTCCACAACTAACATCCAGCTCCCGAGCCATCTCCACAATTAACTTCAAGTCAATGAAGTTTGATTTAAATTCACCAACTATAAGCCAGTATTCTCTAAACACTAGAATATCGCACTCTGGAATTGAATCTTCCAAAACAAGTTTGATTTCGGTTGTCTTATTTCTTATGCTTTGAATCTTTTGATGGAAAATACCGAAGTAATGGCCCCTGCATTGTTCTTTGGCGAGTTTCCCCGCCTTTTTGAAAATGTGGGAAAAAATCTTCTGGCTACCGCACCATTTGGCCATATATTTGGGCTGTAAGTTTCTTGAACATGTTCAATAGGAAACTCTACTTTAAACGATGTCGATTTTTCATCATTTCTTATTATCTCACAGCCAAATGTAATATGAGGTGCTTTTTCCCCTTAACAATTTATTTACCATGTATATCGCTTGGAAGCGGTAAACATGAATGTAACCCATTTTTTGTGTCGTTTTTATATTGGCGGAAGAAAACTTTCCTGACCAATAATCGGTTTTGTTTATCGTGTTCTGCGAGATGTCACTATTTTAAAATGTTTATCATCTCGAAAGTTGTTATCCTCGCATTCTTTTACGTCTGATGGAATAGTTAAAATATCTATTTGCCCTGATTTTGTTTCCGGTGATTCTGAAACTTCGTTGTATTCCGCAGCTGGAATTTTCTTTCGGTGCGCACCTTTAGTCTTCTTTACTTTACGGGTAAATTGATCTTACTTTCTTCTGACCTTTCCGTGTCACTTTCACCCTTGTTGACCCATTTAATGCACAATTTTTTTCTTTATTTTCATTTAGCAATTTAATAATCTGTTCTTGATTTCTAAATATTTGCTTATCTGCCTAATAAGAGTATTTTTCACACTAAAGACTTTTATATCCGTCATCATGTTATCAATATCAGAACTATTGCGTTTGCTTCTGAATCAAAAAACACTTCTAAACAAATTTAAAAAAATATATTTTTAATGGTTCACTAGTCACATCCTTAGTAAGTGTTTTAGTCACCAATATGCCAATAAATGTTTTCTTACTCCATCTATTTAGCTTATAATGCTAAGAGCTCGCGACAATCAACACCTGTTGATGCCGCCACCTTTATTCACATACAAATACCATTTCAGAAATAAGAACTGACTTTAGTAAAGCTTATTTTTAGAATTATAATTGGTTAATCACGACCGGTTGTAAGTTGAGCAATATTTAAAAAAATAATTTGAATAACCCAATTTTCTCTTAACTTAGAAAGTTGAATTTTGGTACGTAGTAAGATCTCTCCTGGGGGCAACATATATACTAAATTTCATTAAAACAGCTTTGTTACTTTCGAAAGAAAACTCAAAATTTTCTCGGAAAACCCCGTCCGATTTTTCTGGCTAACGAACTCATCCAAGCCATTAAAAAAGAAAGGCACTTGCCAAGTTTCATCGAAATTGGTTAATTATTTTTTGAGTTAGCGGTTGGATACATACATATATATATATATATATATATATATATATATATATATATATATATATATATATATATATATATATATATATATATAAACATATAAAAATTGAAACTGACCCCGGATATGGGTTCTAGGGGTCCTAGTTCGCACTCATTTGAAAGAATTTTTGCAAAGTCTCACCATCGATACCTCTCTATTAGTGATTTTTTTTAAATAAAAATTCACTAATAGTATAGCACTGGGAGTAAGCAAAGCGACATTGTTATTAGTAAAGACTGTAAAAGCGGCAATTCACAAGTAGATGACAATGGAAACCACGTAGTGTGTTTAGTTATTAGGAAGAAACTATTGACTATTAATTAACAATAGACTAAAAACGATTCCTGTTAGGAAAATGCTATTTTTAATGCTTCAGTAATGAGATGTGTTGCAAGGAATATGTGTGTGTGTAGGAAGGGGAGGCTGTGAAATGGTGGTTATTGATGTAGCTGAAAAGTCATCATTGAGAATGGATCATTGACTAACTTTGTGGAAATATGTTTTTCCGCCGAAAGAATTATATGTATTAAGAAACCCTTACGGAAATCTATGTCTTTTTATGCAAGCAGTCATCAATTCGGTTACCGGTATAACCTATATAGTAGAAACAATGTGCCATATTTTATCAGAATAACTTATTGCTTGAAAATGTACACAAAATTTCTGACGATATACTTTAAATGTTGGTTTCCTAGCGAACAAACTTTAGGTTAAATAGCAAATTGAGTTATTGAAATTTGAAGCATTTAATGAAAATTTGCTACCAAAACGAACTTACTGCGTCTCGATTTTTTTTTCTTACAAACATATTTCGACAAAAAAGCAAAAATAAAATACCGTAACGCACTTGCTGCATCCAGAGTTTTTCCTAACTAGAAATGTCTAGAGCTAAGTAGAAACCTGTAATTAGTCGATGATCAAACTATGTCATCTACCACAACAGCAAACTGTAATGATCATAATTTTATGTGGTAGCGATCTATCTTTATTGGAGATTATGTGATATCGAGAGTAGCAGATGTAAATGAATTATAGCCATAAAAGTATAAATATTAAATTCTATGTTATAATCAGTACCCCGTGAAAACAAATCTTTATTCAATGTCCTTGTCCTTATTAACTAACTAAATTATCTGTGCCCGCTTTTAGACATATGTGCCATCTATTAGAATTTACCTTATGCAATTTGAGATCAACAGTTTGAATATAAAAGAAAGCTGAGGAGGCTTAGAGTCAACGTCAGTGTCATATAAAATAAACAAGATATCCACAAAATTTCATTAAAATAACTTTGTAATTTTCGGAGAAAAAATTTTTTTTCGAAAGAAATTTTAAAATTTGAATAACTCAATTTTCTCTAAACTTAGACAGTTGAATTTTGGTACGCAGTACAATCTTTCCTGAGCCAACATATATACTAAATTTCTTCAAAACAGCTTTGTTACTTTCGGAGAAAAAAAATTTGTTTGAAAGAAAACTCAAAATTTTCCGGGAAAACCCCGTCCGATTTTTCTGGCTAACGAACTCATCCAAGCCATTAAAAAAAGAAAGGCACTTGCCAAGTTTCATCGAAATTGGTTAATTATTTTTTGAGTTAGCGGTTGGATATATATATATATATATATATATATATATATATATATATATATATATATATATATATATATATATATATATACACATATAAAAATTGAAACTGATCCCGGATATGGGTTCTAGGGGTCCTAGTTCGCACTCATTTGAAAGCATTTTTGCAAAGTCTCACCATCGATACCTCTCTATTAGTGATTTTTTTAAAATAAAAATTCACTAAAATTCGTGAGTTGCATTTCATAGACCGAAAAAAGCAAACAACTTGAACATGCTGAAATAAATACAACCCAATCTCTTGATGTATAAATTTTAGACATGGGTAAATTATTTTTCTTCTAAGTACACTTGGAGAACTCAAATCACCACAACACATCTTTTTAAAGACCTCACGATCGTTTCACTAACAAGGTAAGTAACTTCATCAAAGGATAAAAAAATTTGATCCTCTGATGACGCTAACCTTGTTAGGGAAACGATCGTGAAGTCTTTAAAAATACGTGTTGTGGTCATTTGGGTTCTACAAGTGTACTGATCATTGCTGATCTCAGGTTCCAATCTTCTCTTAGTTCTTTTTCTTCTTTTAAATAATTGAGTGTATGTTATCAACTTCCATATATATGTGGCCACATAACAGAAAGTCGTGTGTTATCAAACAGGTTTTAATATTTGTTTAATAAATAAAAATAGGTTTCGACAACAACATAATATTGTTTTTCCTGCGGAATTATCGGACCATATTGTAATTTTATCTACGTCAACGTTTATGTTGCTTTAAGCCCATTTTATTAGACTTTTCCGCTTCTTGCAGAAACTGTTTTGTCCGATAAGGTACAGTGAGCTTTTTTTAACTAGGATTAAAAATTGTAACTTTTAAAGTGTACAGTTTACGTAGGTGAAATGACCGAGTTACTGAGACAACATGTTGCAGGATCTTCTTGTATGTCTACCAGCAGGATGAGCTCTCGAGAGCCTTTCTGAAGAGACCTGATTTTGTATAAATTTTGAAAATTATAACGCAAACTTGCAACACCCTGATGTGCTCTAAATTTTTGGTGTTTAATTAGCCTTAGGAATATTTTGTTTTGCAAAGTGTCGCACATATCGCATATATCAAGGCTGACTTTATTGAAACCTAAATAATAATCGTAGCTAAAAATCAGACGATAAATGGATTGCGATAAATGCTTGACATTTTCTCTCTTGGCATTTTTCTACATATAACTTATGCATTATTGTGAGGTTGAGTTCAGTCCCGAGATATTTTCTCTCACTTTGTTACCTGCTATATTGAAATCATTATGTAGATTGATGTAGAAATTTATATGTAGAAAAGCTTTTAATTTGTTTTTTTAATTATACTTCTATATTTCTCAGGCAGCAGCTTATTGTAGCCACCAGTGAGTTGTTGGTGCACGCTTGTGCTACAGAATTACCAGTTTTTTTGAAACTGTACATCCTAAATATTTTTTTCTCTTATTGCAAGAGTACTTTTTAATGTTTTTTTACATTACGTACTTTACTTTGCCATACAGTGAATTTCGTAGCTTTTTTTTCTATTGGCATTATATCTATAAACATAGCCAACTGATTTTTTATTGCTGGGATTTGTCTCTTTTCAAAAACGTTTTAAATGCAGATGCTCTACTTTCTTAAGGTAAAAGTTGGTTGCATTTCAGTCTGCATTTGCATTGTGCGCATAAAGTTTTGTTAGGCATAATTTTGCCAGATTTATGTTTATATTCATCTCTGCTGGGTGTTTTCTTCTTTAAATATTTCTATAATGGTAGTAAGTTCGCGTTTCGTTGTATTCCATCTTTAATTTACTTGGAAATTATTTGCTAAGTTTCTTGACTGTTTATTTCATTCTCCAAAACTGTCGACTTTTTGTTATTTTCGTGTTCACCTGATTCTGAATTGGTTTGTAATAATATGTGATCTCCAACCACATCTGCATCGACTGAATATTGAGTGTCACCTGACACTTACCTATTGCAATCACTCTCTTGTATTGAAAAGCAATCTTCGTCTTTAAAGATGTCTTCTTGAAGTATCGCAATGTTATTCAGCTCTTGTTTCTTTTTTATTTTACATTTTCAACTTTGGAAGGACCCTATTCAAGGTATAATTGATTCAAGAAAATAAATTTTAGACCTCCACATATTTTTTGCTGCTACGTGTTGCAATTATTACAATTATTTTATTTTAATTTTTATTTTTTTTTCCTTTAATTGCTTTTGCATATGAAATGAAACAAGCTTTGATAATTACACTTGCAGAACTCAAATTACCACAAAACATTAAAAAAACTGACGATCGTTTCACTAACCAAGTTAGCGTCATCGGATGATGAATAATTCTAAATGTCCTACATCTACAACTCTGCTTATATTCTTGTGCAGATAGTCGGTCTATAACGATTGAGGGTAGTCCAAAAACACAAAAAGTTACCTATTTCGTTTATCGGAAATACCTGAATTCTTTTATTATCTATCGGACGTAAAACTATATTTAGCAAGATATATATATATATATATATATATATATATATATATATATATATATATATATATATATATATATATATATATATATATATATATATATATAAAATTGTTGCACACCAAATTAGTTATTACCTTAAAATTTGCAAAAAATTTAAATCAATTTTATTTTGACTTTGTAACATGTTACACGTTTTGCAACCTTTCCCATACTATAAGGTTAATAAATACATCTTGCAATATTTATTCGGTAAAGAACAGTTGCCAACATAATGCCGTCATAGCCATTGACGTGGCCCACCAGGCTCGTACTCAATAAACCCACCATCTTGTTAGTCAGTGAGAATGATTCTTCAGACGTGACAGTTAGTTGGTCAGATTTATTCTCGGGATAAGAAATATTTATAAGCGTCTGCAACGACGAGACACGTTCTCTTCTTACTAAATATTCAGCAATGAAACACCATGTCATTAACATCTAGCTAAAGTAGTAAATAAGGCAGCATGCTTGATGAGTCACCCCGTTTTCTTTTTTACGCCGTCGCTTGACGCCGTTCTTTGTTCCGCTCTTTGAGGCCGTCCTCTGGCCTGTTCCTGGAAGTAGGGAACACACCATGCATAACAGAAGAGCTCCGCACCAGGTAACCAGAGGTCCCTATAATTTTGAATAATGGTTAGGGCAGCCTTGTGTCGCCCCCTCGATGGCTAAAAGGTTTGAATGGCGCTGAACAACCGATGGAATTCCACCGTTAGTGTCAAGCTAAGTACCTCATTTGTCTGTGTCAATCTTTGAGCATAAGTAATTTCATTTAATTACAATCCATCAAGAAACATATAGCCATTTTGCTTCATTTATTTTCATGCCTTTTAATAAATTGACAACTATTTGCATTATATAACTTCACTAAGTTTTTTATACACCAATTTTACGCGTATTTCTGATTTTTAATTGTGCACCTGACGCCATACCAATTGTGAGTGGAAAAGCCCATGCAATTTGTTTAATTTACATTAAAGCTCATACCTTCGACTGAGCAGCCAAATTAAATTTTTGTAATCTTTTATGTAAATGTTATTTATTCACCATATTAATATAAATAAATTAGTTTCAACTTGTGTAATTATCTTTGATATTCTCAAATAATATGTTATATTTGCTTCAACGGTAACATTTTCTTTACTTATGAGTCATTGGTGCTATTAACGCAATCAGCACAATTTTATAACAATAATCTTGCTCACGTACAGTTAAACATAAAAGGTTTTATTACCTAATTTCTACTAATACCTATTATATATACTTGTAATTAAATCCCATTAAACAATTTTCTTATATTATAATAATATAATAATAATAATAGATTTATTTTTTCAAAATACAGTTCAATAACAATAACATACATAGATCTACTGAACATAATAAATCTTGGAGAGATCCACAAAAGTCAGAGACTTGTGCGTGGATACATCTAGACCAAGCAAAGTATACAAAACTAAGTAATGAACACAAGAACATACACACACACACACACACACCCACAGGCGCAAAAACCAAAAACACCCACCAGCACACTCACACAAACACATTCTCTCACACATTTTCACATGTACAATGTACACTCTCACAAATGTATATAATAATAAAAAAAAGTGTGCACATTTAAAATGATTACTGTGCGGTACAACATCGCAAAAGATATCATACGACCTGCTCAACACCTATCTGTGTACTAAACCATGAATGATGTGTCTAGATTTCGAAACCCATGCTTTCACCATCCTCACATAATAACGTAAAGTTAGTGCAGTTCTGATACTGACTGGAAGAATATTATACATTCTTGGTGCAATATAAATATAACTACGTTGGCCCACAGTCTTAATCGCTCTGTTCGTTTGAGCGGCCGCTGCTGCGTTTAGCCTAGTTACGTACGAATGCTCTATTCTAGAGACGCGATCATACTTTCTTACGTACGTCAACACAGCCAATGAGAAAAGTTGCCTAATATCATTAGCTCCTGCTTCAGCGTACAACGATTCAGACGGGTAAGTGTAGCACTTATTATAAATTAGTTTCAGGAACCAACGTTGAATTATATCGAACCTTTTCAGGTGACAACTCAACGCAGCACCCCAAACAACAATCCCGTATGTAAGAAGGGGTTCAACCAATGCCGAATAGACCATTCTAAGACACACCGTTGTCAGAAAGGTTTTTAGGTATTTAAACTTATACAAAATGGTCCTCAACTTTTTAACAACCACACCAACATGCTCATCCCAACCCAGATGTTGATCTATGATGATCCCCAAATACCTAACTTTTTGTGCCGCCTCAATTTGGATACATTGGTTGTTACAAACTATTTGCAGTGTATTAAATGACGGCAGGTGTGACTTATAGGAGGCAAATGCAACATACTTCTTCTTCTTTGTGTTAATAGTTAGCCCATTGGCATCAAACCACCCCTTAATATTCACAAAATCATCTTCAATTTTGGTCTTTAGCCGCTGCCAAGAACAATCTTCATATAGAATTGCAGTATCATCTGCAAAACCAATGACTTTACCAGCTGTCTGCACATCAAATATATCATTGATATACAAACTAAATAACAACGGACCCAGGACTGTACCCTGAGGAACGCCAAATTCAACCACCTCAAAATCGCTGCAGCTGTCGTCAATCCTTGTGCACTGCCTTCTAGACCGCAAATAATCCCCAATCAAAAGCAGCGGAACACCCCTAAAACCGATACCCTCCAATTTTTTGAGAAGAATCCTGTGATCAACAGCGTCGAAGGCCTTTTCGACGTCTAGAAAGATGCAAATACTTTGTCTTTGCTTATCCAAGGCAGAATAAATTCCTGTAAGGGTATTTAACGCATTCTGTGTTGACAGATCCTCTCTGAAGCCAAACTGCGATTCTGATAAAATGTTATGCCTCTTTAAATAGCTTGTTATTTTCTGACAAATAATTTTTTCGAAAACCTTGGCCACATTCGATAATAAGGATATCGGCCTATAATTTGGCATTTCGTCCCTGTTTCCTCCTTTAAACAATGGTTTTATTACTGTCTTCTTTAGAATGTCTGGGAAGATACCAAGTTCTATGCATCTGTTGATTAGGATAGTCAGCGGGACTGCAATAACATGTACGAGTTCCTTCAAGTTCTCCACAGTGATCGAGTCCAACCCAGGAGCTTTTTTTACCTTCATACCCATTATGCAATCAATAACTTCGGACTCACATGTAGGTGTTAGAAAAATGCTGTATGGCTTCATATCTACCTTAAGACTGGCCCCCGAAGACGGTATTTTTTGTGCCAGTGCTCTCCCAACGGATGAAAAATATTTATTGAATGCGTTGGCTATTTCCCCCGGGTTGGAGTTATTTAATGAGTTATCACCCCCTAGTTGAATGCTTCCTGCAGGATCCTTTCTCTCTTCCTTAGTTAGCCGATTTACCGCCTCCCAAAGCTTTTTAGGTGAATTGGGGTGGAGGCATATTTGTTTTTTGACAAAGTTTGCTTTTGCGCACTTGATTATTTCATTTAGCCTATTTCTATATCGCGCAAACTGCAGTCTCTTATCCTCATCACCAGGGCTCTGTATCATTGTTCGGTATAATCGATTTTTTGTGTTTATCGACTTAATTATACCCTCCGTTATCCATGATTTCCCGGGTCTATTCTTGTTCTTTATTTTAACCCTAACTGTACACCTTTCCAGCACTGATTTAAGATACTCCACAAAGTTTTCCGCAGCAATGTTCAAACTCTCAGAGCCACAAATATTATTCCAATCTGTACGCTCTAGTTCCCTGCGTGCCCTATCATAATTTATGTAACATTTTACCCCTAATTTATTGATTTTAATTTCTTTCTCAGAGTTCACTGGGAGATCCAATAGTACAGAAAAATGGTCAGTGATAGAAGTGTGGTAAACCGCGCCCACAAAATTGCACTGCAACTTGGAACTCACAAAGAGGTGGTCAATGCAAGAGGCAGTGTTGTTCTGTACCCTCGTGTGTGTGTCCACGGCATTAACAAACCCGTGCTCAGCAAGTATATTAAGGTATTCCTGACTGCTGGACTCGTTTTCAGAGAGGATATCAATATTTAAGTCTCCAACCATGATGTGATGGTCTTTACTAACCCTTCGACTTTCAGCTAGATAAATCTCTAAACATTGATTAAAGGAAGCTAAACACATGGCTGGCGATCTATAGATAGCAGTAATAGTAACGTATTCACTACCCATTTGAAGTGATATTTCAACAGCTCGACACTCTGCTAAAGAAATTATATTATGCGAATATTTAATTGTACTTTTTATGTATACCAAGACACCATCACACCTATTGTACACCCCTCCGCTATATAGAATGTCATATCCCTCCATCTTGAAGATGCTTGCACAATCGACCTGCCAAGTCTCAGTCAGAACGATCACATAAAAACTACAAGACATTTGAGACAACACTACCTGCAATTCCTCAACATTTTTACAAATGCTTCTTATGTTATTATGGAACAATTTTAAGCTGTTTGCTCTAAAAAAATTTTTGCATTGAACCTGGTCGTACAACAGCCTAGTATTGCAAACCGGAAGCTGAAAATCGCGAATATACTGGTCCATTGCTAAATAAATATACACACGTACATATGAAAACTGTAAATCCTAAAAACAAGCGAATTAAACGTAGATTAAAAACTCTGCAAAGATATAAAATATAAAACGAAAAACACAAAGGTGTACATACACATATACAAACATATACACACATACATGTACCCACACATATACAAAATATGTATGATTTTAGCACAATTCAGTCTATTTATTTCTAGCCTTATTTCTCAGGTTGCGATCCTCACCACTGCTCGCTGGGATCCTCTTCTGCCTGGCCAATTTTTCTGCGTCTATCCTAGGCTGCGTGTCGTATTTGACCCCCCTGTTGACAGGGGTCACAGATGTTCCCACCTTTTGTTAACCTGCATCCGTCTTCTTGGACCATATAATGGCTTCTACTTGACTTTCTTCTATACTTCTATCTTCTACTGTTAATCCCAAGTCTTCAAGTAGGGTTGGTCTAATCGGTGTATTCGGTTCACTACTTGCTCTTATCGCAATTTCATCCTCACCTATTGTTACGGAGTCTAGGTCAGTTTCACAATCTCCACCTTCAAGTTGTTTGGCCGTGTAGGCGCAGCCTCCAATCCAGAGCTTGTTTCCCCTTATATAGGCCTGTTGATTTTTATTACGGGCCTCTTTTAGGCTATTGTAAAGAATTTTGCGCTCTCTCTGGTCTTCCGGACACAAATCATGTGCTATGCCAATGCCTGTCCCTTTCAATTTTTTTAAGCTTGAAAAAATTTCCTGTTTTTTTATATACGAGATCAATTCCACCACAATTATGTCCCTATTTTTGAGCCTGTAAATGTTACCTATGTGTCCCTCTTTTACCTCTATTTCCAACAGTTGTTGCAATTTTTCAGTAACAGTTGTAACCAAAGGTTGATTTTCCGACACGTTAAGCCCAAAAATAACAGTTATTTTTACGTAGTTTTCTCTCAAGTGAAGTTACTCGATTTCTTAATTCAGTGTAGGAAGTATTCTGTTTATCTACAACACTCTTTAATGTAGCAATTTCACTCCTCAGTTCATTGGTTTTAGCATTGATTAAAGCAGACAGTTTTCGATACAGTTCTTCATTTGATAAGCTTTTTTCTGTTGATGATAATTGACTTGGGTTCATTTCTCATATAATTTATAATTTTTATTATCCGTAGGATTTTTCTTTAATGTCCTTTTTCTATTTTATAGAGAACAATTTATGTATAGAAGCTATCAGATCACACTCACCCTAATCAATCGTGTCTGTAAGGTTTATATCTGTTATTTTCTGTTGTGCGGAAACCACAGTAATTTCGACTTTTTGATGGACACGAATCAACACACGTCTACTTTCAATAACGTTCACTTTAATGATATTATACCAGTTATCAAAATATTTGAATAAGAACTAGAAATTGATTCTTTGTCTTGTGAAAATTTATGAATTTTGATAATGTATTGTACTACTATTATTACTTATTTATCAAAAACTTATACACAGTGTCGTATCAACAACAGATTACCCATCTATTGATCTTCGACGGTTCGAAATAAAAACACAAAAAATGTATTTCTACAATATTCAACAGAAATGTGTATTTTTCAACCAAAAAACCGTTACATGCCATCCATCTTGTTTATATGACTACTCTCAACACAAAAATATGAAACTTTAATACGAAGCCAGTAATGACAGTCTAAATAAGTTAATAGGGTTGCCAGCGAGAGTCTCACAATCTAGTTCACCACATTCTCCCACCTGAATGACTTCCAGCAAAACAAAGGTCATTCACATATAAAATGACATAAAAAGATTTATAGAAAACGCGCCGGCACTTTACACTGACGTCTAGTACGTGTTTTCGCTATCGGAATATCGAGTACTCTGTTTTAAACACTGTCGCACTTTACTTCCCTAGCATGGTCCTCTTGTGATTCTAGAATCTTCATAGATCCGGTATCAGCATCTGAATTCTTGACATTTGGATCGTCACCTGTAGAAGAAGCTCTATGATACGTCCTAATGATCAGTCCAGTCTCTTATGGTTATCACCTCCGATGAGCACTACATCACCAAGTTGTATTTCATTAGCAAGTCCTTTGTTGGAAGTCCCTCTCAACTGCCCCAAATATTTATTTCGAAAACGAGTGCGTAAATGATCACGAAGTTTCTGTCGATGACGTAACTTGCGGCAAAACGCGCTTTGTTCAATTACATCACAATCCTGAAGTTCGCTGGTAGGCAAATCTCTCATAAACCTGACAGGTGTTATAGGAACCAAGTCATCGAGTTCGCTTGACACGTAAATGAGGGGTCGCCTGTTCACGACAGTTTCACAGTCAGGAAAAACTGTAAGAAGGTCCTCTTTATTTACACAAATAGCTTCTTGAAAGAGGTTTTTCGCTGCTAATGTCATCTATTTGATTCGTTTCTCAGCTGGATTAACAATGTCTAAAACATCAAGCTTCGAAAGGTGTGTGAACAATGAGTCTTTGACATGCAAACACAATGTAGTCATGGCAATGCTGAAACTGCTGCTTGCCATCCCACGATTACCCAGCCATCTTTCCCATGATTACCCAGCCGAAAAAGGTTTCAAAGGCAGTAAGTCCACACTGCCAATGCCTCATGCTACCAGTGAAAATCTGACCAGCCACATCTGCACCTATCAATAGCTCAACAGGACCAGGTCCATGCATGTCTAAAACCTCAAGGTGCATCTGGTATAGTTCCGCTTTCCAGGCACCTGGAAACACTGGCGTAACATCATGACAAATTATTTGTTGATCAAGAACATAAAATGTAAAACTGTAACCGCCATGAGAAATGGTTATGTTATAACAATTGTGGCAGCTTGTACCTCTGCACCACCAAACAAGCAATGTCGAATTTTAGCTTGCCCTCTCGGAGTCAATCCTAACTGTGCAGCTGTTGACTTTAATATGTAGGAACGTTGAGAGGCACCGTCAATGAATACACGTATTTGCCTGACTGTGTTCCTACCACTCACCAGTGGTAGGAAAAAAAGTCTGCAGGAAAACGGGCATACTGGCATAGTTGGCTAAAGCTTGATCAACCGGCACTTCTTTATAGCTGTCACTCACCTGTCGATGATTCTTGAAGTTACTTAATCACGTTGGTGAAGTTCTAAATCCGGACACATCAATATACTGTGGTAATTTGGACATAATAGGTACTTCAGATGTGATCGGTACTTCCTGGCTTGAAGTTCTGGCTTAAAACATCTAAAACAAGCCATCTTGTTGCTCAATATCTGTTTTCTTTCATCCAAACTCAAGCCTTGAGGCTTGAAACAATTGCAACTGTCATGGGTTCCATCGCAGAAAACACACTTGTCAACAATACAGTTTAGGAGACCCGCTGCAGTAGGTAACTTCTCTTGCTCTATTGGGAACCGTCTCGAAACCTTGCTCTTAGCACTAGTCGTTGTAAGCCCAAAACACTCTGATGCCAAAGAAATTCTTTGTTCATTTTCCACCTCATGTTTGAGAAACTTCATCAAGTTTTCCAATCATAATTCGATACTAGTTAAGCCATCATCACTATTCACAACTGAATCTGAATCAGCAATATCTGCTGCTTGACTACCACCACTGTTATTTCTTATGAACGAAGACCGCTGCCATATCCTTAGCAGAATACTTTTCAGACGTAACACCCAGAGTATTGAGTGCACGTAACTTGCTCTCGAGTCTCATATAAAGCACACAAATCAAGTTTGTCACCAGACACAGTAGTATTGAAGATCAACTTCAGTAATTCTCTGACATAAACTTCAGTTTGTAAGTCTTTTCTTCCAAATATAGACTCCAAACAGTCAATTATTGCACTGTAATTATCAGCAACTACTGAAAAACTTTCTAGCAGTCGCCTCTCTCTGTTACCTGGTAGTTTGACTTGTATAAATATTCTCTTATCAGTTGTATTAACATCGGGGTCATTATGCATGATTTTAAGCTGTACCTAAAAAGGCAACCGGTCTCTGATATTGCCATCATACTTTTTAAATTCAATACGTGGTAGTTTGAACTTTCGCCCGCCTGTGTCATGATGTATCGAAGCAGCTACTGGTAACGGAGGTATATCTATGGAACCAATACTGCCATTCAAAGCTACATCACACTGCAGTTGCTTCAATTCGGTGAATTTCCTAAGATATGCTCCTTGTCCCTCCATTTCTGCAGAAAGTTGATCCTCACTTGCCGTTGCCAGCATAATTTAAAATATCTCAGCATCCAGTGCTCTCAATTCTGCTATCTTTGGACACCAAAGCTCCTTCGTTACTTGAACCTTGCTTGAATCCACCGTAGTCGCGTCTAACAGCTTCTCCAGCTCAATCGTCGATTTCGTGAATGCTGTACGAAGCAGCGATCGCCACTTTTTCTTATTAACAAGCTCCTCAGACATGTTCGTAAGTGCTCAACACGACACACAACCGTTGCCTGTTACATGTACACATCTTTTTCTAGAACCGATTAACTCGTATGTTCTCTTCACGAAACACGGACACAACACTATTTTTGTTGTCACAGTCACGTACACATTTCAGTCTTGTCACGGTCGCCATAAACTATTGATCTTCGACGGTTCGAAATAAAAACAAAAAATTATTTCTACCATATTCAACAGAACATGTATTTTTCAACCAAAAAACTGTTACATGTCAGCCATCTTATTTCTATGACTACTCTCAATAAAAAATATAAAACATTAATACGAAGCCAGTCATGGCAGTCTAAATAAGTTAACAGGGTCGCCAGAGAGAATTTATAGTCTCACAATCTAGTTCACAACACCAATATTACATGAAAATGTTTAAATTTTGTTACAGTACATGATGAAATCTATCGGCTACTAGTGTTACATTGTGCCGTTCTCTTTACAGTTATTTGATTTATTCATTAATTTTTACATACGAGTAGTATAAATGTGTATCACCAGTGCTTACCAAGTTTCTACTTAGTGACATACATCAAATTTATTACATCCAACTCAAATTCGATTTCCAAATACGGTAAGTAGTATATTTCAATATTTTTTATTTATTTTTATTCAATATTATTGGCTGCGGCATCTCAGGCCATTAGCACATTCTTTCCCATCATTTAATATTTGTTGACAAATTTTCCAGACAAAGTCAACTTGGCTCGCCCGGGAATCGAACCCGGGACCTCTCGCTTTGCAGGCTGGCACCTAGCCATCTGCGCCACGAGGGCGTCTATATTTCAATATTATATTTACCATGTACCAACCCATACGTCGTTAATATGCACCTTCTTGTTGGATTTATTTGAATTGATCGAAACTGACTGTATATATCTTTTTTATTTCTCCCTTCAATCAGATTTCGATCTCCATAGCTCTTTCCATAGTTAATTTATTTCACTTCGTCTACTCTCGACATTGATCGGACTGCTTTTAGCTTGACGTTTCAAACTGAATTTGTTAATCAATTTAAAATTATTGAAAAAAAAACAACCTTATTGGAAGGATATTACAACTAAATGACTTCTTACTACCGCCTAAGTTAATGCGTGACTTCATAAATTATAATTATTTACCAATATCTATGTTTTACTCCTGTTGCAATTTGAGCTGTATTACTGTTGTTATCATTGACTAACCAAATTTGGAAGCCACCTTGCTTACATATCTGATTTTAATCTAATATTTATAAATTTCTCTCAAATAAACCATTTTGAGGCATTATAGATGGAAAAATTATTAGTTAATACATTTTCCTATATTGTGACGCGAAACTTGTGTTTAAATTTAATTGCGAGTTGGTAACTCTCAGATATTTTGTAGAAGCAGCAGAATGATACGGTAGCTAAAAAAGGCGACCGTAACCAGACATAGAGAGACAAAAGATAAAAGGCGCTAGTGAAGACTAACACTTCACAAATAAATAATTCAAGATTTGAAATGGCCAAACACTTTGTGACCACCTGTAGATTGGCTAACATGACACGATTCCGGCTGTAACTAATAGTAAAGTCGGTAGTAAAGGACACAAGATTTGAATATGAAATTAATTCAGTATGAAAATAAAATCAAATAGTCTAACATCAATATATATATATATATATATATATATATATATATATATATATATATATATATATATATATATATATATATATATATATATATATATATATATATATATATATATATATATATATATATATATATATAAATTAAATTTACTAAGAGATTTAACGATTGCTACTGTTGGTCAAGAAAGGGTAGATACTAGTGTGTTGAAGGGAATGTATATAATTAAAAAGCCTGGGCGAAGCAAGTGCGTTATGGTAATGAATTTTCATGGAAATGATCTGGCACAAAATATTTTTTCGAATGAAAAGTAAAAATTTTTCCGGAAAACCTCGTCCGATTTACCTGACTAACGAACTTATCCAAGCCATTTACAAACAAAAGGAAGGTACATGCCAAATTTTATCAAAATCGGCCCATTATTTTTTGAGTTATCGGTGTGAATTTTTTCTACGAAAATTCACTAAAAGAATGCTAATTTAATAAAATTAGAATAAATATTCAGGACCAGCAATATGCATTGTTTAATGCATTGATATACACATATATGCATACAAATATTCTATCAAAAATTGCCTAGGTGACGTACAAAAGAATTCTCGGGCCCCTCTCAATATGTCTGATTTATTTAGACGCACTACTGAGGAAACCTTGAATGGATATGCGCGTCGCCCAGCATTTTTAATCAAATTTTAAGTGGTCCCGGATGATTGCTAAACGTGTTCAGACCGAAACTGAAATACAAAAAATGTATAATATACTATATTATACTAAAGCGCCTCGGAACAACTCAAAATACAACTATAAAGTGGAGCATCCAGAGCAAGCAAGGGCATTTAAAAACGCATATATACCATCGCACATACTTATAATACGCCTAGGTGCAAAAAAATATTTGAAAACAATAATAATAATAATAATAATAATAACAAATTAGCTGGTCTGAAACATAATTTTTAATAAAATCTACTGAATTAAACTAAATAGCATTGATGTTTGAAATTTATATATTAATCCTTTATCGGTCACATATGAAAACGATTAAAAGAGAATGATTATCTTTGGTATACATGTTTTCGGGGCTTATTTGATGCTGACAAAATTGTGAAATGACACAATTTTTAGAAAATAACGACGTTTTATAATGTGACCATATGGTTACATTACCCTATATAAAAATACACGGATATCAAATAATATAAAAATATACTCACTGCTGATACGGAAAAATTTGTAAAATATTAACAAATATTAATTGTGAAAGTTGCCAAAACCGTTTTTTGTTTCGGTTAAACATTACCTAACATCATATTTGATACATTTCTGACGAGAAGTCCCTCATTTGTAGTTCCTGCATCTTCCTTTTGTTGTATGACTAGGCCAGTGTGCATAACAGTCCATTCTAGTAAGACTATCAAGTCTAGCAACTACGGGATGATTGATTCTTGAATCGTTTCCTACAGCTTCCAAACTTGACCTTCCCTTTTTTACCAGTTTTGCCAGTTTTTGCAAGAGATGCAATAATTTCAAGCCTAAAATGTTTCAAAGGTTTATATTTTTCATTTAGAGCAGAGCAATCTTGTCTGTAAAATAGCCATGCATTTACCACGCTCATGTCCAAAAGGTAAGGAAATATGGTAAAATACCACCGTTTAGATTTGCTTGGAGTTTTGTAGAGGCCCATCAGCGCATTAGCCTTATCTACTCCTTCCATATGCTTGTATTTGCTCACAATATTTGGACAAACTACATCAACTTTTTTACGAGCAGGTTTACTGAAACGCTTCAGATTGCACCTTGGATTTACGCCATACACATTTGTTGTTCACCCTTTTTATCACTGTAACTTCTTGTGTAATGTCTGACTTTAAGTCAAAGGTACATCGCACTTGCTTTACAAGAACTTTGTCGCTCTCAATAGGGATCCTGATATTCCGTTTTATCGCAATGTGCCTAGGCTTCGTATGTTCATGCTCTGTTTTAGGTAGGTGAATAAAGGTAAGCCAGAAAAATAGTTATCAAAATAAACTACGAAATGTGCTGGATCAGGGAGTGATTACATAGAGAAATCACAACTGATGCTCCCACTCCTAGTGAACATTCATATTTCGTCAGTTCATGTTTTGTCCCTTTTAGTGCGTCGAAAGTTGTAGGTCCCTGGTAGGGAATGAAATCTAAGATGATCCCAGAAACCCTGGCAATCATAAAAAATGTATAACCCCATTTATGTGGCTTATTTTTTTATATATTGACGCAAGTTACCAGCTGGGGTGCCTTTGTAAACCACCATTGTTTCGTCAATTGATAAATCATTCTCCGAGAGAATTTTTTTGCAATTTTCACGAATTTTTTCAATGGGAGGCGTAACTTTGAAATATCTGTCTTTTGTATTTTGAATAATTAGTTCATTATTGTTGAAATGTATAAAACGCCTTAACAACTTGAATCGTTTGATTGACATAAGGTCTGCAATATCTGGTATACCTGAACCTTCAGACCAATAATCTTCATATGAGGGAAGATGTAAAATACCCATTCTCAACATTATCGAAAGAAAATCAGTAATTGCTTTAATATTTGCGGTAATGCTTTGTCCCCTTACTTGAGTACTATATGAATTGGTTTGGTCCACAATATTTTCAATACCTTCCACACAAAAAAAGCTTACAAAATGTGTGTGTGTGTTTTTTTTAATATCTTTAACGTCGGCCTATTTCCGTGACTATGACCAATCACCGACGCCAGGGAGCAGTCTCACCACACTATCTTGGAAACTTTGCCGAACCCCTGCCTTTCTGTAAGAAAGCTAGAGATCTTTAACGTGCCCAACATCTCATGGACACGGGACCGACGGCTTTACGCCCCCTTTGAAGGGCGAAACGTGCAGACATTTAACTTGCTCAAATACAATGCCACAAACTCGGTTAATGTTAATTGTATAGTATGTACTAAAAAAGTGAAAGGAGTACCCTGCGATCGAACCCAGTACCCTTCGGTTCAGAGGCACACGTTCTTACCATTGAACTACCGAGGCTCTAGGTTAAAAAATATTCAACGGGAAATAGAACCTGCTGATTGGTTATTGGGGCAAAATTGTCTTTTGTTACCAAAAAGGGTCATCTGGCGGTAGATCTTTAGTCCAATTGAATGTAACTTCACCTTTTCATCTTTTAGCTTTAGAGTTTGAAGATTGAGTAGTCGTTACTAGCGGGACTGACTCTTCGTTATCCGAACTACTTTCCCCGTCAGAGTGCTCTGCAATAATGTATAGTTTTTGTGTTTTATTTATCTATGAAAAATAGTATTGCTTACCTGAAATTGGGGAGTTCACGTCTTCAACTCCTCTTGCTACTTCTTCTTCATCCAGTGTATCAGAGCTATCGGATATGTCGGGGTTAGGAGGCAGTTTACATTTTATCTTTCCGTAAAAGGACTTAGTAGTTATTTCTTGAAATAAATCATCCATATTTCTATAATGACAAAAATAATTTTACGTACTTTTATCGGGCAATGTAACCATATGGTTACTATAAAAATCAAACCTTATTTTTTACAATAAGCAAATCGTCTCTGATAATTATCGTTGCCCAAATATCTAGTTTATATTCCCTAGAAGCTGATACAAGTAATAGAAAACAAAATAAAAAGAACAATACTTATGGAGATTACAAGATTTCATATATGATGCAGCACACCGCTATACGAGACGTCAAACATGTGGTTAGAAACTGACGACAAACGAAAATTTTTCTCTATGGCGGATTTGTGGTGTATGCAGCCAACAATATGAAGGATGTATCCATACGGTCAGGGTTCCCGGTAGGGCAAGAAATACAGGGAGTGGAGCTAGAAGTAGATTTTTGTCAATGTCACCATATGGTAATACAGTCCGATAAAGGGTTAAAAACGGTAAGAGCACGTCCTCCAACACAATAGAGAGAAATAGAGATAGACAGAAAGGTAGCGACAGGAAGAAGGAAAACAAATTTGAAAAAATAGCCCACTTGAAGAGTGAACCATTTGGGGAAAAGTTTGTGAAGCTAGATTACATGAAGCGGGTTTATTTAAGCATCTAATGTAGTTTGGATACAGTTTATAGACATATTCTCAGGTCTAAATTAAAACGCAATTACATGAGTAATTGGGGCCAGTTGGTATGCCAAATTAGATGACGATTATTACGGTCATCTAATATAGTTTGGATACAGTTTATAGACATGTTCTCAGGTCTAAATTAAAACACAATACTAAGTAATTTGCTTAAAAACAAAATTACTTAGGGCAGGTTGGTACGTCAGATTAGATGACGATTTTTACGGTCATCTAATGTAGTTTGGATACAGTTTATTGTCAGGTTCTCAAGTCTAAGGCATGTTGGTATGCAAAATTATATTATTATTACGGTCATCTAATATAGTTTGGATACAGTTTATATACATGTGCTCAAGTCTAAGTTAAAAAGAATTAGAATAGCTAGAAGGAAAAAGAAATGAAAAGTTAGAGTAAGTAGAAAGAATAAGAAATAAAAACATAGATGTAGAGAAAAATTAAAGGTAGATAAGTATTCCGACCAGTTACAATTTTTCGAAAGTGGCCTATATTGTGTGGCGAACCTAATCTTGTATCCGAAAATCGCCCATTATGTTGCCATCAAGCTCTTTTAGAAAGTAGTCTCAAAAAAAAATAATTAAAAAAATTGTCTGAACAAATAGACAAATTCAAAATTTAAGCAACAAATCTAATAAAGTTAACCAAAAAAATGCAAATTGTTTAGTTAAGTACATGAATTAAAAGTCTGAAAAGCAAATACATTTTTTATAAACGGCCCTACCAAGTAGATCAAATTAAACTTACGGAAAACCAACTTAATAAAAGAATTATTCCAGTGCAGTATATTTTCAATTAAAATCCCTCTTCAACGCGGTTAAAATAAGATTGATATAATATATGAAAACATCCCCTAAATGAAAAATATTATCTCCCACGTATGAAATAAACCAATGAATAAAAAAATTAAAAAAAAAACTCCACCAAACTTCCGACTACTGCATACTGCTTATAAAGAAAGAATATATATATATATATATATATATATATATATATATATATATATATATATATATATATATACAGGGTAGCCCATTATTCTGGGATTCCTCGATATCTCCTAAGCTGTTCAAGTTATCAAAAAAATTTAAAAACAAAGGTTGCTTTGTTTTTGAAGGTGCATAACCTTAAATTATTTTAAACTATACAGCATGTTCCATAAGTCACCGGCAGCATGCAACTTTGATAATTTAAATGGAACACCCTATATATTATTACATATTTCGATCCTACGTAAAATTTCAATGTTACTTTATATAAGGTACTATATGTCATAAATCAATAGTTTTTGAGTTATTCAATTTTTTCAAAAAATTTTGACACTTGCACAGGTTTGCAAAAAACCTAATACTTCCTCTGCAAACAAAGATATCAAGATGTTTCTTGTTGTAGGCTTAGGCTTAATATTCCTTAATTACGGATAAAATGTTATCCTTCCATTTCCAATATACAGGCTGTTTATCTAGACTGTTTACTTTGTCATATTTCAGACGCTAAAAACTAATTTTTTTCAAATGAAACACCCTGTATATTTTTTCTGAATCTTATAGAAAATTCAATTCTGCATCGATCTATGGTGCATACTATATACCTATTACATATGGTTTTAAGGTTGGAATCAACTTTTTATTTTATTGAGCCGAATTAAATAATCTGTAATTAATTAGTGGACTTAGACATTATTTGGTCAATTTGGCAAACAAATAGTACCAAAATATATTTTTATAGACAGTTGAACTTGTAATAACTTATTCTTTAACAGGTTTTAATAAGAATCTATAACAGCAAAGAAGATCTTAAGATATTGTATGTGTCTTATAGGAGTTGCATGAGACTTAGCAAAAAATTAACATTACAATGTGAATATTTTATTTATTAGAATTTCCGTCGTTTTTTTGGATAACAAAATGCCTCGGAGGCCTATTCTAATAAACAACCTCATGTACTTACCTTTGATTAAGGAAAGGTCAATTGAAAAAGATATATGGTTTGTAAATGAATTAATAAATCATAATAGGTAGGCTATGGCACTTGACAAATCAAAAATATTCTGACAGACGATATAAACTGAAAACAAGTACTTGTGTTGTTATTTGTAATTAACAACGCGTGCATATCAAAATGAACTTCAGTAAAGAAGAGCTTGTAGATATAGTATTTATATTAGGAGAGTGCCACAGGAACTGTTTTCTGGCTTCAAGGGTTTACAGGGAGCGGTATCCAGAAAGGAGATCGCCAAGAAAAACTGCATTTCAAGAGTTGAAGCAAAGATTTGAGGAGACCGGTAGCGTTTCATACAATAAATATAAAGGAACTAACTCTGTATTAACTGAAGCTGTACAGGAAGATGTATTGCTGGCTGTAATAGAAGAACCTCAAAGAAGCGCCAAGGATGTGAGTGAGAACTTAGACATTTCTAGAACATCCGTACAAAGAATAATTAAAAAGAATAAGTATCATCCCTACCGTGTATGTGTCACCCAATATTTAAGTGATCAGGATCACCACCTAAGGGTTACATTTGCTCTATGGGCACTCCAAAAAGTGAATACTAATGTCAGTTTCTTTGATAAAGTATTATTCACTGACGAATGTACATTTCATAGCAATGGTTTGTTAAATAGACACAACTATCATCATTATGCAACAGAAAACCCCCACGTAACACTGGCAATTGATAACCAGCATAGATGGACCATAAATGTATGGGCTGGTATTATTGGGCGCTACCTTATTGGACCACACTTCTTTGAGGAACGTCTTACTGGCGCCCAGTATTTAGAATTTTTAAGAACTGTTCTTCCCGATCTCCTCGAGGAGATTCCTTTGCAAATAAGGCGAGACATGTGGTTTCAGCATGATGGGGCTCCAGTGCATTTCACTCGACCCATTATTCAATTTCTAAATGAAAAGTATCCGAATAAATGGATTGGCCGAGGAGGTACGACTCTGTGGCCGGCGAGATCACCTGATATTAGTAAATTAGATTTTTTCCTTTGGGGTTTTGTGAAAAATGCTGTTTATAATACACCTGTAACAACACGAGAAGACATGTACCAACGAATAAGAAATGCCTTTTTGCTAGTGACTGCAGAAATGTTGTCGAATGTAGGATCTAATTTCATAAAGAGATTAAATCTTTGTGTACAACATAATGGAAATACATTTGAGCCTTTCATTAATTAATTTTCTGTTACATTATTATATTGACTATTATTTAATTATTACAGTGTTTACCAGTTGAAATAATTTAAACATGAGTGATATTTTCTCGTAAACTCCCTATTTAATTGTTTAACATATTCAATACAATACTTAAAGACAATCTAATATAGTAGTTTTGTAAAACATTTATTACTTCGAGAATATGAATATTACATATTGAATAAGTTGAAAATGCTCGAGGTACCCATCTTTTTCCATTGATCTTTCCTTAATAAAAGGTAAGTACATAAGGTTGTTTACTAGAATAGGCCTTCGAGGCATTGAGTTATCCAATAATAATAATAATAACAATAATTATAAAATAATAATAATAATAATAATAATAATAATAATATAATAATAAATTGACTAAATAATGTCAAAGCCCACTAATTAATTACAGATTATTTAATTCGGCTCAATAAAATAAAAAGTTGATTCCAACCTTAAAACCATATGTAATAGGTATATAGTATGCACCATAGATCGATGCAGAATTGAATTCTCTATAAGATTCAGAAAAAATATACAGGGTGTTTCATTTGAAAAAAAATAGTTTTTAGCGTCTGAAATATGACAAAGTGAACAGTCTAGATAAACAGCCTGTATATTGGAAATGGAAGGATAACATTTTATCCGTAGTTAAGGAATATTAAGCCTAAGCCTACAACAAGAAACATCTTGATATCTTTGTTTGCAGAGGAAGTATTAGGTTTTTTGCAAACCTGTGCAAGTGTCAAAATTTTTTGAAAAAATTGAATAACTCAAAAACTATTGATTTATGACATATAGTACCTGATATAAAGTAACATTGAAATTTTACGTAGGATCGAAATATGTAATAATATATAGGGTGTTCCATTTAAAATATCAAAGTTGCATGCTGCCGGTGACTTATGGAACATGCTGTATAGTTTAAAATAATTTAAGGTTATGCACCTTCAAAAACAAAGCAACCTTTGTTTTTAAATTTTTTTTGATAACTTGAATAGCTTAGGAGATATCGAGGAATCCCAGAATAATGGGCTACCCTGTATATATATATATATATATATATATATATATATATATATATATATATATATATATATATATATATATATATATATATATATATATATATATATTTCAAAGCCTACCTAATAAATGCAATAAATAAATAAAAATGTATTAATTACTCCAAATAAGAAATAATTTTAACAGTTTATTAAAGAAATGTAAAATATAAGTGACCAATCATAAATTCACTACTCTATCCCAAGCCTGCAAAGGACAGATCTATTTTTGTAGCTTAAAACAAGGCAACTTGATTTCTAAATCAAACATGAAGTAAAACGAAATCTTTTCGGTTAGGATAGGCATGATAAGAAAGACTGAAGTTTGGTCACTTAAAATACCGAAATATTACCAAACAAAATAAAATCTTCCCCAGAAACAAAAACAAAAACAAACGGAGTAAACTCTTCCCCCCAAAAAAACTAACAGGAACGCAATCTACATTCAATAGACAGCTTCCGCCATACTTTTTTAACTATAAGTCATTATATACCAAAATTACTTCCAAAAAAATTACCTCTATACCACAGAGTTCAATCTTAAAATGAAATACGAAATTAATATTAATTTACGAAAGGTCGAAAACACTGTTTCCACATAAAAATACCCCCAGGCACGTATAATCAGATATACGAAGTCAAATTCAGATCTAATACGATTAAAATAAATTTTCCTGAAAAAATCAAAAACACTTTCCAAATATAAATGCCTCCAATCTCGTATAAACATAAGAAGCCAAATTCAAATATAATTCTATCAAAATAAATAAAATGCTGTGCTCTCAATTGCTACACAGCGTATATAAATATCAGATAGGAAACTGATAAAAGCTTCCAAACTCAAAACACAAATAATATATTGTGTTAAAATAAAAATATAATGGATACTTTATATGAAATATAATTCAAACTCAATTTTACACAAATTAAAAACTGTGTTTTCAATGGTAACACAGTGTATATAAAGATTAAATAAGAAACTGTTAAGATATTCCAAAATCAAAACACAAATATAATCTATAATTTATTCCAACATAAAAATAAACCTGTAAAAATTTATTTAATAATAAAAAAAATACAAAATACGTATCTCCTCTAAAATAAAAGAGTGCAGTTTAATTTAACTCAAACCCTGAAAATCTACTAAAATATCATCAAATTAAGATACCAGCCAAGAGATAAGATAATATAGCAACAACCAAAATTATATCTTGCCGGCAAAATAGAATTTTTTTCAACAAAATGCAATAAGGAATAATTATATACCACGGAAATCCAAATTAAGAACCAAATGTGGGCTTCAGAACTACAGCATAGATCGTTTATGGGCTATCTTGTCTTTATTAAATTATATTATAAGTAACTGCTTCAAGAAAAATTTAAAAAGAAAACCAACACCATCAACTACAAGTCCCACTTGTCTCTCCAGACTTCGGACCCACGTTGCGAGCGCTATTTTTACATTATATGTAAATGGTTATTTTAATTAAAAGTTTTTTTTTATTAAAATTTTAATTATAACAGAAAATTATGTGGCGGCTCAGTGGCTCATGATACCTAGAGTAATTAAAACAAATAAACACAGGTGCGTTCGAGTCTTATAGTTGGACGGTGTCAAACATACAAATGAAAATCAAGATTCGGTTAACTTCATTTATTAATAAAAAGATGAGTTTATATAAAGCAAAATTATTATAAGTCTTGTGATGGATTGAAGCAGTTATGAACGAACAGTTTTTAATTTAAAGAACGAATACAGATTAACAATGTACTTCACTATCGTGTCTGCAGCGAAGTTGCAGTTGTGCGGAGGCCTATGGCTATTTGGGGCTAGCAAAACCTCTCGAAATTCTATGGGGACCATTCGAGGCTGTCCGAACCATTATGTGACTTCTGCCGGTGATCTGCTTGGCCTGGTATTACAATAAAGAAACTGAATGAGGCCCTGCACACGACGACGGTCAGAGAGACTTCCCAGACAGTGTCCTCAAATGGGGCTCTTCAAATGATGTTGTTTGATGGTGCTTCGAAGTACAAACAGATGTTCCAGTCTACTAGGTGTTGTCTTATACTAAAAGACGTGTTTTGTTCCATGGTGGAAAACGGGATAGCTGAAAATAATTGAAATCGTCTGAGTTAGTCACTGTGCCAGTCTCTTTGGAAGACAGAAGATAATCGAGAATATGGTAATACCTCCATTACCACATTCTATAATACTTGGAGTAGACTCTTGGAAACACATGCCAATCTCTGCTGTCTTATTTAGTGGTCAGTGAACTTTTAGTGCTCCTGCATTAGTACCTAAAGTTAGTGCTTTTCAATTAGTGGACGAGCCTTTCAATTAGTGGACGTGCTTTTTGTAATTGATTGAGGATATCCGTGGATGCTTTTGATTATTATATTAATTAACCAAATACGTTTTAAAACACTTTAATAACTAGAAACATAACACTGTTTTTTTTAATACATTGTGCATTACATTTAACTTGACTTATTGTGTCATTTTTTACATTATTACTTCTTATTATTTTTCTTTTAAGGTAATAATAATAGCTACCTATATGATTTATACAGAAAGAAAAAGAGCACAGAGTATACATTATTCTAACACTCCCCCTCGATTTAAACGATCATAGTTAAAATCGTACTGAGCAATATTTGCTTTTTCTCTTAGCTTACAGAATACATTTTTATTCAGAGCTTTGGTAAGCATATCTGCAATGTTTTCTTTTGAAGAAATATATTGAATGGAAATAATTTTCTTATCTACAAGTTCCTTTAAGAAATGATTTCTAATATCAATATGTTTACCACGCTTTGAATTTTCAAAACTCTTGGACATTAAGATGGCACTAGTATTATCACATAGAAGCTTTGCATCACAGTTAATCCCTAAATCACTCACAACACCTTTTGCATTCACTAAGTCTTGAGCTGTTGCAGCTGCAGCAATATGTTCAACTTCAGCCGTAGAAAGAGCAACACAGTTTTGTTTCCTTGAAAACCAACTCACTGGATTACCACCATAAAAGATTATACATCCACTTACACTTTTTCTATCGGTCTTGTCCGTTGCCCAGTCTGCATCTGAATAAGCTTCAAGTGATAGTTCTCCATTTTGATAGATTAGACCCAGTTCTTTCGTTTGTTGTAAATACCTCAATATTTTCTTACCGGCTTTCCACGTTTGCATAGTGGGTTTATCTAGGTTTCTACTTAAATAGGAAACTGAATATGCTTTATCAGGTCTGGATGTCGTAGCCAAATACATCAGACTACCAATCAATGAACGATAGGGTACATCTATTATGTCTTCATTCGATTCGATTTGAAATCCTGTTACCATTGGGATATTTGTTCCATTGCAATTTTCCATATTAAATATACTTAATAGTTTTTCAATAAATTTTGTTTGCTTTATGACTAACTCATTTTGTGTTCTGCTGATGGACATACCCAAAAAGTTGTTTACTTCACCTAAATCCTTTGCATCAAATTCCTGCTTTAATGCAAGTGCTACTTCTTCCAGTTTCTTGTCTTCCCCAATTAACAAGTCATCAACATATACAAGTAACCATACTGATTTGCTATAGTATAAACAGCAATCATAATGTGACCTTTCGAAATTTATGTTCCTTAAAAAGTCATTAAGTCTGTTATTCCATAACTTTGGCGATTCTTTCAGTCCATATAAGGCTCTGTTTAATTTTAGCATCGAAGTATTTTTAAGTCCTTTTGGAGGATAAATGTAAATATCATTTTCTAGTTTTCCATTTAGAAAAGCAGTTGGAATATCCATTTGACGTAGATATTTGGGTACATTTATTTTAGTCGCTTTAATAATGTTTAATCTCGCAACGACGAGATATTCTAACATGCAGTAATAATAATGTCGAAAATTCCATTTCTAACAGGTCATTCTTAAAACTCCAGCATAGTCAACTTAGATAACAAACTAATATAAGAAGTGACAATGATGTTTCTCACGCTACGTTGTGTGACAGGTCAAAGGTGACATCACAACATCGGGATTATTAATTGCTATATGCGTGATTGTTGAAGTACCGAAGTCAAGAACTAGAGTGCACATTGCCATAAAAGATAAAAAGCTTGGGAGTGTTATGTTTACCAACTCGTGTGAAACAATTCAGGTCTTGATGCACCCTTGTTAATATAGACATCCAGACATTGGAATGCATGCACTTACTCGCTTTAAGAAAAATACATGCATACGTACATACGACGCCTCGATTTGTATCGATCTTACCGACATCAATACAGCAGAGGAAGCCCATCACAGGCACACAAAATTCTAATTATAAGGTCAAAGTTAAAACTGTTGTTATCTGAATATAATGGAATTTGCACTGACTCTAGCAAAGTTCGATATGGGCTTGCTACCTTCTTGAGCAGGGCGTCGGACTGTCTAGTATATTCACTTATTTATGTTTACAAATTCCGTATTTTCAGGATATACAAAAATCCCGTATGCAAATTTGATACGAGGCGACCGTTTGTTTGTCCAAACTATAAGCAGTAAGGTCGATTATGATATAGACATTAGATATGCCGTAGACCATAACAACAGCATGTGTATTACAAATCATACGTGAGTAGGGGGCCAGGATTTGATATATAACCAGGTACGATTCAAGGGATATTTAGATGGAGTTCCAGTCTTGGAACTAGTCTCACCTCCGAACTTAGGTCCTCCTTGCTTCAGGGAAAGCCAGTGTGCGGAAACAGCGCCTGAGAAGGCGTCGTCGAAGCATCATTAGCTAGTACTTGTCGCATTCACGTCTCCTTGCTGCGAGGAAAGCCGGTGTGCGGAAACAGCGCCTGAGAAGGCGTCGTCGAAGCATAATTAGCTAGTACTTGTCGCATTCACGTCTCCTTTGCTTCGAGGAAAGCCGGTGTGCGGAAACAGCGCCTGAGAAGGCGTCGTCGAAGCATCATTAGCTAGTACTTGTCGCATTCACGTCTCCTTGCTTCGAGGAAAGCCGGTGTGCGGAAACAGCGCCTGAGAAGGCGTCGTCGAAGCATCATTAGCTAGTACTTGTCGCATTCACGTCTCCTTTGCTTCGAGGAAAGCCGGTGTGCGGAAACAGCGCCTGAGAAGGCGTCGTCGAAGCATCATTAGCTAGTACTTGTCGCATTCACGTCTCCTTTGCTTCGAGGAAAGCCGGTGTGCGGAAACAGCGCCTGAGAAGGCGTCGTCGAAGCATCATTAGCTAGTACTTTTCGCATTCACGTCTCCTTGCTGCGAGGAAAGCCAGTGTGCGGAAACAGCGCCTGAGAAGGCGTCGTCGAAGCATCATTAGCTAGTACTTGTCGCATTCACGTCTCCTTTGCTTCGAGGAAAGCCGGTGTGCGGAAACAGCGTCTGAGAAGGCGTCGTCGAAGCATCATTAGCTAGTACTTGTTGCATTCACGTCTCCTTGCTTCGAGGAAAGCCGGTGTGCGGAAACAGCGCCTGAGAAGGCGTCGTCGAAGCATTACAAGCAAGTACTTGTCGCATTCACGTCTCCTTTGCTTCGAGGAAAGCCGGTGTGCGAAAACAGCGCCTGAGAAGGCGTCGTCGAAGCATCATTAGCTAGTACTTGTCGCATTCACGTCTCCTTGCTGCGAGGAAAGCCGGTGTGCGGAAACAGCGCCTGAGAAGGCGTCGTCGAAGCATCATTAGCTAGTACTTGTCGCATTCACGTCTCCTTTGCTTCGAGGAAAGCCGGTGTGCGGAAACAGCGCCTGAGAAGGCGTCGTCGAAGCATCATTAGCTAGTACTTGTCGCATTCACGTCTCCTTGCTGCGAGGAAAGTCGGTGTGCGGAAACAGCGCCTGAGAAGGCGTCGTCGAAGCACCACAGGCAAGTACTTGTCGCATTCACGTCTCCTTGCTACAGGGAAAGCCGGTGTGCGGAAACAGCGCCTGAGAAGGCGTCGTCGAAGCACCACAAGCTAGTACTTGTCGCATTCACGTCTCCTTTGCTTCGAAGAAGAGCGATGTGCGGGAGTTGCGCCTGAAAGGCGTCTCACAGGCAACTATTCGTGGCACTTTATAACTGTACGTCCCCCTTAGCAAGTCAGAAGGGTCGCGTCGAGCACCAGTGTCAGAGACACTGCTCGGAAAGGAGGTTTTCCCGGGAAACTTTCACAAGTCAGATCGTTCCGTGCTTTGTGAGGACCTAACCCGCGAGTTAACACATGGCTTCTCACGATATGTCACGTAGATGGTATCAAGTTACATTTGCATGCAGCAGTTCCCATAAGCAGATTCTATTAATTATGCCGACCGTTGCAGATAGTGCCAGCAGTTCGAAATCAGAGGAAGCTAGATCTGCATGTTCTCGTGAGAACCTGCAACGAACACTTATCCGATTATTATATAAAGCCACTCTTTTGTGTAATATTTGTTCAGTATTAATTTAGGCAGTAACTATGCTAGTTTGTTGTTAAATAGTTTAAGTAGTTTAATAAATTTTTTAAAAAAGCAACCTAAGTACAAGTGTTGTTAATTCGCGACTTCTCCACGTATACTGACCTTTAAACAACCTCCTACGCGAGTAACTTCAAGCGTATCTCCCTGCCAGAAAATCCAACGATGTGGAAACCCTTTCCGCAAACAGACGAAGCCCAGGAAACGAACAGTGGTCCCCGCTTGGAGACGATGGAGCGCCCTGATGGAACGAGAAGCAGTGACACCAATGGTGAGTGTAAACTTGCATTTGACCTATGTTACCCCTATCGAGAGATTGTCTGATTCAAATAAAGTTTGCATACCTCAGCATTATTACCCTGAAACAAGATAATTATAGATGGCACGTATAGGGTTTGTTGCCATGTCTCCACGCAATATATTTCAGAATGCTCTGTTATCCTTAAGATTAGGGGTATACGGCGGCCGTCCGCCTGATGCCGTAGCCTAGATATTGTCTAAATGCGCTGTCGGCGGCGGCAAATGTAGGAACTTTATTCTTGATAAATCTTTGTGTATGTTAGGCTCATGCATTCATGATATGTAACTTTAAATATGTTAATGTTAAAGTATAGGTATTTGTGTGGCCCTATTTAGTAATATTGTCAAGAAATTCCTTAGATAAATTAAGAAGTAACAAGTAAAATAATGTCGGCCGATCTCTCATAATTTTCATTAGCTTTAAGATTTTATTGAGATGTGTTCTTGATATCTGTGTGTCCCTTGTTTTGTTTATTTGTGTCAGGCCCTGTGGCACCGAGGCTAGCTGAATTTGAAATAGCGAGTAACAGAAAGAACATCATTTTCACTAATTAAACCTGAATACACGTACTATCCGATAATGGATATATTTCACACTTTAAAGTAGGGCAGAGTGAGGTTAGGAATAGGTATTGAAGTTGAATCTTGAACTTGAAACCTGAATTTAAAACCATGAGTTTTCTAAATACTTAAACTTGAAACCTGAATTCAAAAACCCTAAGCACTTTTCTGAAACTTAAACTTGAAACCTGAATTCAAAAACCTTAACCTTTATGGAAACTTGAACTTGAAACCTGAATTTAAAAACCATAACCTTTATTGAAACTTGAACTTGAAACCTGAATTTGAAAACCACAATCTTTATTGAAACTTAAACTTGAAACCTGAATCTAAAGCCTTTATTTAAATCTGAATTGAGAAACTATAGCCTTCATTGAACTCAAAGCTAAGACCTTTATTACCGTTCGACTTGACGGATGTGGCATGCATCTTGTAGTTTAGTAAAGTCCGTAAATAGGCCTACATGGCAATGAATTTGCTTCCCCATATGCGTGACATGTTTTGTACTATACCTATCTCGTATTTTCGCCTTGATTGGGCATCCAGGTGAAGTGTCACTCCATGAAATGCCAACTTTCCGACAAGACCTGGTACACAGGCAGGCAATGAAGCCCGCGATTTATAAGTACAGCATGATCGTAGTGATATGGCAATCTGGAGGCCCGATAATCAGTCAAATCCACGCGCATGCGCTTTTCCGCATACAGGGAAGTAACCAGAATGTTAGGGTTAGCATAACAAGTGAAGTCGACCTCCCTGATGAGGTAAGTTGTAGGGAAAACCTGCCCATTACGTCCAATAAGGTGTTTCAGCTCTCAGCACAAACATAACCGAGCGACGCCTAGGTGAATTTTCTGTCTCTTGAAATGCCAACCACCCGTTAAAGACCCCTAGGGCACTAGCAAGAAGCTAACGCGATAAAACATATTAGCATGATAGAAAAGGAAAAGGCAACCTAGGTGCGCAATCCCCAAACGCGTAGGAATATTGTTAGTACCAGTGACGTAAAGGGAAGAGTGAAATGTATCGGCGAGATTGACGTCAGATTCTACTGTGCTGTACGTATTAGCTCCACAAAAATCACAAAATGAAATAGAAAAATGAAACCAAAAATCTGAAACCAAAACACAAATTATTAAACTAAAATCCGTACGCCCCTGGAGCATTAATACGAGACACCTTAGATCTGCACATGCATCTCCCATCATTCACCTTCGAGTGTAGCGGGCAGGTCGACAACATGACACATATGTTAGAGACGGGGTCTAGGTTAAAAGTCAGCTTGCCGGACATGGCGCCGAAGGGTCTGAACTCGTGATGTTAACTTTGTAAATTGTTTAGGGCTTGCATTATATTTAATAAATGAGGTTAAACGAACAATCGCTTTTTATTTCTCTCACAATTCTCCGATTCTTGGCTATTAGAACCCTTTACTCAACGTAGGGACCTTCACGATCACACGGCGAAGGTAACCCAGAAAAATCTGATGTGTAGGTGAAAAGAACTTTCAAGGTAGGTGTTTCTTAGTTCTCCCAATCGCTGTGTATATGTGAGCTGTAGTCTGCGTCTATACTCAGTGCTGGCAGGACCGGAACGAAATATTCTCTCAACATTTATTATTTTTATTGTTCATTGTATTTTATATTTATTTTATTTTATATTATAAGTAAAGTAAAAAAAAAGTATATATATATTTATGTATGTATTTTGGGGAAGTTACAATATATATATATATATATATATATATATATATATATATATATATATATATATATATATATATATATATATATATATATATATATATATATATATATATATATATATTTACTCTACTCAACATTTTGAATTTGATGTACATTCGATTACCGCGACCGAGGGTGTTGAATAAAACATTGAAAATTTTCTATACCGTTATACTGTCAAGAAGCTCCCGTTTGAAAAACAAATTTTATTTCTTAAACTAAAAACATGTTAGAGCTTGGGTGGTTTAGAGGTAAGAACGTATGCCTCTAAACCGAAGGGTACTGTGTTCGATCCCAGGGTACTCCTTTCACTTCTCAGTACATAATGTACAATTAAAATCAACCGAGGTTCTGGCATTGTATTTGAGCAAGTTGTATGTCTGCACGTTGCGCCCTTCGGAGAGGGCGTAAAGCTGTCGGTCCCGTGTCCATGCGATGTTGGGCACGTTAAAGATCCCTAACCTCCTTACAGCAAGGCAGGGGTTCGGCAAAATTTCCAGGATGGTGAGGTGAAACTGCTCCCTGGTGTCGGTGATTCGTCATAGTCGCGGAAATAGGCCGACGTTAAAGAAACAAAACACACGCACATGTTGAAATAGTTCCCAAGCTATAGGGCGATGTTTGAGTTTTCCGTTTATCATTTCTGTTTACATGAAATTACAAAAAAGGACTTTTTGTGTTTTCGGGTATAACTTTTTTACTCGTTAACCGATGTTCGTAATGGATGGCTCATATTTCAACTAAAGTTTTAGGCAGGAATGCTCGGTTAACAAAAACTACGCAGAATGTACGAATAATATAAAGCGCGGCATGAACAGTGATCCAAATCCTAGTCGTTTTGAACATTTCGTTTCGACAGCAGCATTGACTGGAAATCAATTTGCCTATGAAATAACCATTAATTGTCGACACTAATTTTTTCTCTTCTGAATAGGTCGATATTTTTGTTAAAAGAACTAAGTTACAAACGGATTGTTCCCCAAGGAGATTCATTCAAGCTCTAATCTGTTCGTAACTAAGGTAACAAAAAGCATTACCTTAGTTACAAGCAATTTCAGATGAGAGCTTGAATGAATCTCCTTTGGAAACAAGCCGTTTGTAATCGAGTTCTTTTAACGACAATTTTCGACCTATGCAGACAAGAAACAAGTTTTAGTGCCCACAGTTAATAGTTCTTTCATAAGCAAATTGATTTACAGTCAATTCTGCTGTGGAAACAAAATTTTTAAAACGATTATGATTTGGATCACTTTTCATGCCGCGTAATATATTGATCGTACCTTTTGCGTCAATTCTGTTAACTAAACGTTCCTGCCTGAAACCATTAGGAAAATCGGTTGACGGGTAAAGAAGTTTTACCCGAAAACACAAAAAAACCTTTTTTGTAATTTCGAATATATTTTTCCATCCTGATGTCGTAAAGGCTGCTGTTTGACCTTTGTGTTCCTTTTGATACAAGTATATCAGGGCAGGTCCAAACATATCTATCGCCTTTAGTGGTGGCATTCTTTTCTCCGATTTTTGAATACACATTAAACGCTTGATTCAAGTCGATTATTTCGCGTGGCAATATGGCTCCTATCAACATGCGTGAGGAGAGATCTATGTCCGAAGTTTCTCAAGAACTTGTACAGCGATTATTTCGCCTTTCTCCAATCCAAAACACTATTACAACATCGTTCCCTGCGAAAGTTGTATGTGTAAGTGAGAAAGATCAAAAATCTAATGACTTATCATCATTAGTGCAGCATGATCAACAGGATGACCTGAGGTAGTTCCTGTGTTTGTAATTCCAGCTATGAGTTTTCTAATTGTATCAATGCCAAGAATATTTTTGGATGTTTTGAGGTTTTTGATATCACTATCGCCAGGCACATATGACTCACTTCGTTTCGTGTCCTTTTCCGGGCACTTCTCTAATTTTATAATCCTGGGATTCCACGGCAGCCAGGATTTAGTGCGTGTGGTGTTACCTGCACAACAGCTCTTGCTAGTAGAGAAGGATATCTGATCGTGTTTGAATCGCCGTTGGGATTTTCACGCCTCCTGTCTATAATACATTTGTTCCAATATGTTTTTAATGGCTTAAATGCAGCCACATTCGCTGTTTGTATAATTCTGGTTGAATTTGAATAAAAAGGTATCAAAAGTATATCTAGTCTGGTACATAATTAACTCACACTGTACGTCAAATGCGTACTGTGGCCGTCTACAATTAAACTCACAGACAATTATACAGTACACTTGGAGAACCCAAATCATCACAAAACATCTTTTAAAGAGCTGACGATAGTTTCACTCACAAAGTTAGTGTCATCAGAGGATGAAAAATTCTAAACTACTTAACTACTACCCTAATATTTATACTACATGTTAGGTAAAAGACCAAAAACCTAGAGAGGGAGGAACTACAGGCAAACTTTCTACGTCTATAATTTAATTGCCACAAGGTTTTTTTAAATCCCGTTATAACTGTACTCACGAGTACCGAGTTTTGGAATATCTTTTACATCAAAGAGGTAGTGTAAACATCGAACTATTAATCAGCGGGGAGCCCAGGTTTAGACAAATTTTGCTGTTTATGGCTTTAAAGATTTAAATACTCTCATAGGCGTCTAATTTCGCTGGTTGTCTAACATTTTGATCAGCTTCAGGTTTTCTTTATCTATGCGGTGATTATGTATTATCCCAAAGATGTTAAGCCACACATGACTTGTCTATATTACCTTATCTTACCTATGCCAAATCTTCCTTAAATCTGGTTCAATGGTTCTTCTAGTCTGCCCAACGTATTTAAGATTACAAACCTTACAAGTTACTTATCTCATATAAATCTTATAAATATTTATACACGTGGTATAATAAAAATGTATGTAAAGCTGATTGCTCTCGGCAAGTTTATCTAGTTAAAATATCACTTTTGCAGCGTAACAAGCGGAGTAGAATGCGCGAAT
The DNA here is from genome assembly GCA_964006375.1 of Tillus elongatus. Taxonomy (NCBI): domain Eukaryota; kingdom Metazoa; phylum Arthropoda; class Insecta; order Coleoptera; family Cleridae; genus Tillus; species Tillus elongatus. The sequence goes on from OZ023268.1 coordinate 50,112,174, forward strand.
GAAAAGTGGCGGTCGCCGCCAGTTTTGCTGGAAACGAGGACGACGTGGAAATAACACTAACAATACTTAAACTGATACGAATATGAATAAATACGATTTTAAGTAAAATTTAAGATCCTGATAAAATATTTGTGTGTATTTTTCAAGTAAAAATGATGCTTCAATTCCTGAATTATTGTTACTATTACTTAATGAAGCCGTTTCGTAATAAACATAGACGTAGAGACTATTTTTCTGGCTTGACAAATGTTTGTCTTTTCTCTGTAACCGGTTTTGCTGCTTGACAGTACAAACATCGAAACCGGTTACAGAGAAGAGAACGAATACTTGTGAAGCCAGAGCCATAGTCTACGCCTATATTTAAAAGTGATGCTTCTAAAAATTGAAAATCTAAAATGTATGACAATTTCGTTTTAATGGTTTAATCCTGAAATGATAACTACCAATATTATTTTATACACAGTCTGCCAACATCCAAACGTTTACATAATCAATCTATTTTTTTATTTGCAGGTTCTTCTGAGGCATATAAATGATAACATTGTGACACGTTTATTGACATAAAAAGTTTTTTAATTTTCTGTAATTTGATTTTGTGTTTATCTGAAATGCCAAATTTAAATGTGTATGAAACACAATTTACTGTTTTTATGTAGAACATATTTGCGGCCACAGGGGTTAAATATGCATCATCTATCATTGGCAGAAAATCCGCGATTTTCGTTAACAGGTACTGTCGGCAAATTATTAAATGCAATAGATGCTTATATGTGGTTGGTCGGCGACGCAGATCAAATACGTCAATGTTGCTTAGTTGAACTTAGCCAGCATCGGGCACGGTTAGTTCCTGGATTAGTGATGTGAGATAGTTCACGAACTGTGATTTTATCACGGATATCGGAAAATCACAGGTAGTGACTGTTATCGCAGTTGCTAGAAACTCGTGAAATCATGAAAACTTGAGCAAGATATTTTATTACTTCCCTTTTCACTGCAGACTTTTGCGATATAAAATGGATATATCGATATCGCGTGCCGATTTACACTTTTATAGACATATTATATATTATTATCAGATAAATAAACATTTAAGTAGATGTGAAAGTGACTGTAGACCTGTAAAGATTAGAGAAGTTGGCAGCGTGAAAAAAGGCAAGAGGAAAGTATCCGTCAAACGGATAAGAAAAAAAGCCTGGACGCAGCAAGTGCGTTATGGTAGTGAATTTTCATAGACATGTTCTGGCACCAAATATTTTATTATAACTTTTTTTTCCTGTAATATAGAAATTTGAATTTTTGTTTATAGTTTACGTTTTATATCGTAAACCTACCCACCAAATTTTGTTATCATAGCTTTTTTATTTTTTGAGATAAAATTTTTTTTGAATGAAAACTCAAAATTTTCCCGGAAAACCTCGTCCGATTTTCCTGACTAACGAACTTATTCAAGCCACTTACAAAAGGAAGGTACATGCCAAATTTTATCAAAATCGGCCCATTCTTTTTTGAGTTATCGGTGTGATACACACACACACACACACACACACACACACACACACACACACACACACACACACACACACACACACACACACACACACACACACACACACACACACACACACACACACACACACACACACACACACACACACACACACACACACACACACACACACACACACACACACACACACACACACACACACACACACACACACACACACACACACACACACACACACACACACACACACACACACACACACACACACACACACACACACACACACACACACACACACACACACACACACACACACACACACACACACACACACACACACACACACACACACACACACACACACACACACACACACACACACACACACACACACACACACACACACACACACACACACACACACACACACACACACACACACACACACACACACACACACACACACACACACACACACACACACACACACACACACACACACACACACACACACACACACACACACACACACACACACACACACACACACACACACACACACACACACACACACACACACACACACACACACACACACACACACACACACACACACACACACACACACACACACACACACACACACACACACACACACACACACACACACACACACACACACACACACACACACACACACACACACACACACACACACACACACACACACACACACACACACACACACACACACACACACACACACACACACACACACACACACACACACACACACACACACACACACACACACACACACACACACACACACACACACACACACACACACACACACACACACACACACACACACACACACACACACACACACACACACACACACACACACACACACACACACACACACACACACACACACACACACACACACACACACACACACACACACACACACACACACACACACACACACACACACACACACACACACACACACACACACACACACACACACACACACACACACACACACACACACACACACACACACACACACACACACACACACACACATATATATATATATATATATATATATATATATATATATATATATAAACATATAAAAATTGAAATTGATACCGGATATGGGTTCTAGGGGTCCTAGTTCGCGCTCATTAGCAAAAATTTTTTCAAAATTCAAAAGTCGGGATCTCTCCATTAGTGAATTTTTTCTATGAAAATTCACTAACAGAGAATATCGATTGTTTATTTATATCCTTTGAGCTTATTTTATTGGAATTGTATTAATTATATTATCATTTTGTTATTATTTTTTGTTGACACATGATAATAACAATATTTTTTGTATTAAATTATTTAAAGGTTGTAGTAGACAAAATATAATTTATTTGATAATCTGATAAAAGTTAACACATGATAATGATAATATTTTTGGTATTAAATTATTTAGCGATTGTAGTAGACAAAATACAAACACAAGTTGAAAGTTACATATTTTATAGACACACAAGACAAAAAGGGTATGTTTACATGGAGCTTATTATATTTATAACAATTATTAGCAATGCTACTTTTTAGGTAAATATTTTTGGTTGCTGTTTAAAAACAGCAGTATCTGAACTTTCTTGACACTTGAACGATTTCGACGCTCTGCCAATATTTGCCATGTCTTAGAAAATGAACGTTCACAAGAAACCGATGAAGCGAAAGCACATAGTTTTCCTGCTCAGACAGATGGGGTAGCATGTATTAATGATGTTGCCACCAAACAAGCGAATTTTCATGCCTTGGTAAAGTTTCATTCCCCATGTATCTCTGCAGTTCAATGAAGGCGCATGTTGTAGATCTACGTTTTAGTTGAGAAGCAGCAACTGCTTTGTCAAAATCATCACAGATTAATATATTATCATCTTCAACAGTTACCATTGATATCAGAACGTAACCCTCAGGGAGTTGGAAATAATTTGCTACTTCTGCAAACTTGAAATATCAACTGAATACGAGTTAAAACTGCATAAAGAAACCCACAAAATGTCGGCAACGAATTACTAAGTTATTTGGTTGGAGAGCCCACTGTGGAAATGATAGGTCTTGCCGGAAGCCCTTCTTTGTGTGGCTTGACCAAGATGTACATCTTTGGTCCCACAGCCTTGCAGGTTCTTAGTTTTTCAGCCACTACACTGTCAATGCGTCCCTTTTTTATCAAGTCTGTAATAAGTTTGTTGGTCTTTGTTTGCACTGTCCCTGCTTAAAACCCTATATGCATTTCTGTTATTTAAAAGTTCTTGTATTTTATGTTGGTAAATATCTTTGGTCATTAATACACTGACATTACCCTTATCGGACCTAGTAACTAAAAGTTCAGGATACTTTTTCAGAAACTTTTTTTGTCTCATTATACATTTGACTGGCAAAATTGCCTACGGATGAATTTTTATCTAAAAAATTAGTAATGATGTTAGTTATTTGACATCTAATTATATCTTCTTTGTTAGAGTTATATTTCTCTATTATGTATTCATCATCTGCCAAAACCTTTTTTTAGTGAATTTTCTTATTTTCAATTTTTATATGTTTATATATATATATATATATATATATATATATATATATATATATATATATATATATATATATATATATATATATATATATATATATGTATCACACCGATAACTCAAAAAATAATAAGCCGATTTTGACTAAATTTGGTGGAAAAATTCCTTTTGCCAATGGCTTGGATAAGTTCGTTAGCCAGGAAAATCTGCCCAGGTTTTCCCGGAAAATTTTGTATTTTCTTTCGAAAAAAATTTATATCTCCGGAATTAACAAAGTAAGGGCAACCAAATTTGGTACGCTAGTTAATATCCTTATAGGTAAGCCACCTACCAAAATTTAGCTATGTAGGTCAAAAGACAAAAAAGTTATAGGCATTTAAAGAAAAATAAATTAGGGTTTTCCTCAAAACGTCAAAGTTGCGATTTAAAATGTCAAAATTGGCAACATTTAGGCAAATAACTTGAATCTAATACGGGCTATGGAAATAAAATGTCTCAAGAAGGATGTTTTACAAACCCTGAAGTCTGAGTTTCAACAGTCATTGTCCTTCATTTTACTAAAATGTTTCCAGAAAATTCATTTCAAATAGACCCTTTCTCTGATGCTTGGCAGTAGCCTTAGCTTTAGAGTTTATCGTTTAATGGTATATAATTTTTGTCGAATTTTCGTAAAAAATCAATAAAGCTCTATATATCCGTTATTATACAAGATATGAAGAAAATTTGTATATATTAATTATAGGGTGTCTTGAGCTACATCTTAAAAAAATATTTCTACAATCACAGGATGGCCCATAAGTCGTTGGTGATACAAATTTTCTTTTTTTTTAATCAAACACGCCTTATGTTATTGCATTTTTGAATTTTTCAGCGATGCATGTGTGTAAGAAAAGAAATTGGGGACGCAGCAAGTGCGTTATGGTAGCGAATTTTCATTAAATGCTTCAAATTTGAATAGCTCGATTTGCTATTAACCTATAAGGTTGACCAAGAAACGAGTTTTTCCGGGAACACTTTAAGTTTACTTTTGGAAATTTTTGTACATTTTCACACAATAAAGTTATTTTTATGAAACATGGCATATTGTTTTTACTATATAGGTTATACTGGTAACCAAAATTGATGCCTGCTTTCTTAAAAAGGAAACACACATATTTGCAATTAAAAACATTTTTATGAAAATTCACTACCATAACGCACTTGCTGCGTCCAGAGTTTTTTATTTTAACGTCTTTATTTGAAGATCGAAAAGATAACTTAGGTCACAATGCTAAAGTTTTTTTTTTATTAGTAAAATAACTCAAAGAAATTACAGAAGTGTGCAACAGGTACAACAGATATCTGAAATTTCACTCTAGAGTTTTTGACAATCAATACTTACTCACTATCCTTACCTAACCTAAAACTAACTACTAACTAGAATGGTTCAATACATATCTACATACATACACATATACATATACACACACACACACACACATATATATATATATATATATATATATATATATATATATATATATATATATATATATATATATATATATATACATACATATACATACACATACACATATATATATATATATATATATATATATATATATATATATATATATATATATATATATATATATATATATATATATATATATATATATATGTATATATATATATATATATATATATATATATACATATATATATATATATATATATATATATATATATATATATATATATATATATATATATATATATATATATATATATATATATATATATATGTATATATATATATATATATATATATATATATATATATATACATATATATATATATATATATATATATATGTATATATATATATATATATATATATATATATATATATACTATATATATATATAATATATATAGTATATATATAATATATATATACTATATATATTTGGTGAAGTATGTACTTCCTCAGGGTTTTCTTGAATTTTTCTTTTTCTCTGATGGCTATTGAGATGGGAAGATTGTTGAATTGATGTATTCCTTGGTTTAGTGTATTTCTAATGCCATATTTTGTGGTCCTGTTCTGGAGCTGTTGGAGTTTCTGGTTGTTGCGAGTGTTGTAATCATGGTTGTTGCAGTTTTGTTTGATTTTTCTGTTGGATATAGCAGTTTTGTGGACTGTTGAGTGAACGTAGCTGATATTGCCTAATTTTATTAGTTCTGCAATGTTAAAAATGTTTGTATCTTTGTACATCTTTTCTGTATTGGTCCTTGGATGGTAGTTGTGTATGATTTTTATGGCTTGATTTTGCAAAACTTGAATCTCATTTATTCTCTGTTTAGTGCACTGACCCCAAATTGGTGTTAAATATGTTAAATGCGAGTGTACCATAGAGTAGTACAACATTTTCCTAGCAGCACTATTTAGATATAGTGATCGATGCCTTAAAACAGAGGTAATTGGCCATACTTTTGTTTTTATATTATTGATGTGGTTGCTCCAACTCAATTGATTATCCAATTCTAATCCTAGAAATTTAGTCTTGGTGACTTCATCTATTTTCTCGCTCCCATATTTCACATCATATTCCTCTGATTTTCCTGAACCAAATAGCATGTATTTCGTTTTCATAATATTGAGTAATAGGCCTTTCTGGTTTAGGTATCTTTTAATTATAATTAAGTCGTCATTCATTTGTTTGATAATATCATTTACTTTATTGCCTTTGTACAGTAGTGTTGCATCATCCGCATAAAGTGTGACTTGACCATGAAGTTTCAAGAAGCCTAGATCATTAATGAAAATAATGAACAAAGTTGGTGAAAGAATTGTGCCTTGGGGGACACCACTTATTATGTTGCTCATTTCACTGCTATATCCATTAAAGGTCGTTATTTGTTTTCTGTTGCACAGGTAGGAGCAGACCCAGTCATTACTCTTTCCACGGAGCCCTGCAGTATTTAGATGGTTTTTCAACAATTTGTGATCCACAGTGTCGAAGGCCTTTTGCAGGTCTAGAAATAGAGCTCCTGTTACCATGCCAGCATCTATGTTAGTATATAATTCAGTTATTACATCCATCGCTGCTGCACTGGTACTGCTATTCTTCCTAAAACCATATTGCCCTCCATAAAAAACTATTCTTCTCCAAGAACCCAGCGATTCTAAATTGCACAACCTTTTCAATAATTTTTGCTATCAAAGGGGTTTTTGCTATTTGCCTGTAGTTTGCTGGATCTTTGTTGTTTCCGCCTTTGCTAAGTGGCATTATTTCAGCTATTTTCGCACGAGTTGGGAAGATTCCGAGTTCCATGGAAAGATTGCACAGCCTGGTTAATGAGGCACTTACGAAGTATTTGATCGTTTTTAAAATTTTCGGATTTATTCCGTCTTCTGTGGCGCTGTTATTATTTGGTAGCTTGTCTATTATATCTTCTATTTCGGTAGTGGTAGCTGGTTTTAGAAAAATTGTCTCGGTTACGTGAGGTAGACTTTTGAAAATATCCATTTGGGATTCTGTAGTTGCATTTCTACTGATTATGTGTTCTGCTGAGTTGATGAAGTAATTGTTTAGAATATCAACTGCTTCCTTGTTGGTATAAGTTGTATTGTTCGCTTCTATTGTGCTGTTGCAACTTGTATGATTGGCGCCATTGTGGAGTATTTTATTAATTATATTCCACATTTTTTTAGAGTTTCCTTGGGCCTCGATGATTTGGTTGTTATAGTGTTTCTTTTTTATCCGTTGCCTTTCTTTTGTAACTTTGTTTCTAACTATGATGTATTGTTGCTTGACTTGTACATCGCCATTAGCTTTCTGCAGTCTGTGGAGCCTGTTTCTTTCCTTAATTAAAGACAGAAAATCTTGCGTGATCCATTCGTTGCCAGGCATTTGTCTCCGCAGTGTAATCGTTTTCGTTCTAGTTGCTTGTTGTATTGCTGTTTTTATGTATTCTGTCAGATTGTCATACATTGAGTTGACGTCATTTGAGTCAGGCATTTCATTATTTTCGAAGTATTGTATGAGTTCGCTTTCAACGATTTTCTTTATGTTGAATGTTCCAGTTGTTCGGTGCTGTTTAATGTAGTGAAATTTCAAATCAGCAAGTATAATGTTATGGTCGCTGAGGGTACTATTAACTGTAGAAATATTATGTTCAATAGAACGCATATTGCTGATTAAGTGGTCAATAATGGAATTACTGTCTTCTCGAGTGATATATTTGTTATTTAGAATTTCAAAATTTTTACTTTTTAGAAAGTTAACATAAGCCTGACATTCGTTGTTCATTTTATTTAATATAGTTATATTAAGATCGCCTATAACAATTGTGTTCTGAGTGGTATTTATGTGTTTGTCTAGTTCTTCAATTGTTTCCATTAGGGTAGTATCTACTGGCCTGTATATCGCTGTTATGTTAATTTTGCTTAGAAAGTTCTTTGTATTTACAGTTATTGATAGCACGCTTAATTCCGTGCTTGGTAGGAGCTCACTCACAAAGATCGCCACACCTCCACCTCTCCTATTATTTCTGGACGAAAAATATCCTTTATAGCCTTTTAAATTAAAATACTTTTCTTGATTGGTGTAAAGCCAGGTCTCAGTAAGAACTATTATATCTACGCTATGGTTCAAGGTTGTAACTATTTCTTCAAGGTCCTCTAATTTATTTCTTATACTTCTTATGTTGGTGTACATAATCTTTAATTTTGGTTTAGTATCCAAATTTTCTGTAAGATATTCATCCATGGATTCATAGTAGAGCTGCCTGGTAGATTTGCCAAAATTGTGTAAAGCTATGATTGAAATGAATAATTGTAGTTTGTTTGTTCTCTACATCGAATTATTTGTTTTTGATATATAGGACAGCTATCGCTATCTGCTTTATGATGAACATCGCTATCGACATTGTAGTGATTCACTGCAAAGGAACAGTTTGTACATTTGCTAACTGCTGGTGGTGCCTTACACTCTGTTGATCTGTGTTCACCGGCACAGTTACTGCAGGCTAACTTCCTAGTACAGTCCTTGGTTTTATGATTGAACCCTGAACAACTAAAACATCTCATCAAGTTGAAGTCCTCTTTAATTGTGCAGCTGTCCCATCCTAGGTTTACTTGTTTATTAACTAATTTCTTAAAGGTTTTTCCTGATGTTTCTATAACAGTTACCCATTTCTGTGAATTTTTTATTTTTCTGGTATGTTTAATATTAATCACGTCCTCTACATCAATATTTAGGTTCCTATTTAGTGCTGAAATCTCCTGGAGCATCTTTTTGCCATCGTCATATTGTTGCCTAGCTCCAATAATAACAAGTCTTGGAGCTCTCAGTTTTGTGAGATTGGCTGTGTAATTGATTCCTAGTTCTTGCTCTGCCAGGGTTTTCAGATCGCATGCTGCGTCAGCTGAACTAGTCTGTATCAACAGACCACCGTCTCTAATATTTTTTACCGATATAATATATATAAATAATTTTTTAACGTTATCGGGTAATGTCCATGTTGTAAGGTTTTAAAACCATTTTTAGTTTATATCTATACTGTTTACTTTCTCATTAAATAACTTATGAAACTTTCTTATATTACTACTTTTGATTTTATTGAAATTTCTATTGTATCTATTTATTTGTCTGAATTTAAAATCATTATATATATTTGACATATTTGAGGGTAAGAGAGACCTCGCATTCACCATACATTGTTTTAGTTTGTGATTTAACTGTGCAAGTCTTTTTATAGTGACATTAATTTCCAATTTTAGTAATTTCAGTTTCATACCTTCGATATGTCGATCAATATATATTCACGTCTCCAGTCCTCCTGCGTCTAATGATGGAATGATACATCTGATGTTCTGTAAAGGATATAGACCTTTGTTCTTACATGTCAAACACCCCTTATATTATTTCGTTTTTGCATTTTTCATCGAATTATAATGCAGGTTTGTAAAGAAAAAAATTGATAGCATTCATTGTTCTCCCGTTATTTCAATTGTTTTTCAACTTTTCACATTGTTGGCGCATATTAAAAAATTATGACACGACGTTTTTACCAATAGATAGCGGAGTCCTATGGAAAGAACGCAATTCAAGCGGTTTTTGTTTATAATATTCGTCGAAACAAGTGAGATGCTGTATACAGGCGCTCTCAAATAGTGACTGAATTTGAAAAATCAAACTGCCTTAAATCAACCATTTTTTCAAACGGAACAGCCTATTTTTTGTATTTCGGAAGTGAAGGGTATGCCCTCAGCTTTAAGTTTTGTATAACATCGTCTATACATAAAGACTATAGTTTTGGAAATATTATATTTATAATTGCATACTTGGATTCATGTAGGGATCATTTGAATTTTTTTAAAGTTTTGATTCAATTCTAACAACCGATCAGATTGTGTGATTAGTCAACGAATTTTCAAAGAAAAGTATTAAAATATTTAAATTAATTTTGCTAGAAAAAGGTAAGAAATTATTAATTTGATAGCATTATCTCTGTTTATATTTCATACTAGTTGATTAATTGTTTTCATAAATTTCAAATAAAACTTCAAAGTGACAGGCTTAACGTTCTTATTTCTAACAGCTTGCGAGATAAGTATTTTTCTGCTTATATCTTTCATTACCTCCACTGGTTCAAATTTTTCTGGAAAATTGAAAAATAACTTTCCTACATTTTTTCTCAATCCTAATTACAGATTTGGTATATAATTTGAATTTCATACGATTTTTCCGCAATTTCTTGTGTAACAAATAGTTAGTCCATATTTTTAGTGTTTCGTACAAATAATTTTTTCTATGTTTTTTGTGAAATTTTGGTAATTAGTTATACATCCTCAATGAGTTAATGTAAAAAAATGTTTTCGAATTTTTGTAAAAAAATATAATTTTCTTGTAACATTACTTAAGTCCAATTTTTGAACAAAAAGGTGGACTTTTTCGTGAAAGGAATTGTTTGCAAATTTTCATTCAAATAATTTTTTGTTTCAATTTTTGTCAAAGAACTTGTTGCGTATAATTGTATCTTGGTAGGTGTGTAAATAGCTTGAAGAGGTTGGTTGGCCAGGAAAATTGGATCAGTTTTTTCTGGAACATTTTAAGTTTAGTTTCGGAATTTTTATACTTTTTCAAACAATAAAGTTATGTTGATGGAATATGGTATATTGTTTCTTATACCAAATTTAGTGCCTTTGGTTAGAAGAAGACAATTTAAAAAAGTATGGGCGCATCAAGTGCGTTATGGTAGTGAATTTTCATAAAAATGTTTTTAACAGCAAATATATGTTTTAGGAAGACAGGCATCAAATTTGGTTACCAGTATAACCTATAGAGTAGAAACAATGTTCCATGTTTCATCAAAATAACTTTATTGTTTAAAAATGTACAAAAATTTCCGAAAGTAAACTTAAAATGTTCCCGAAAAAACTGGTTTCTTGGTGAACCTGATAGGTTAATAGCAAATTGAGCTATTTAAATTTGAAGCATTTAATGAAAATTCACTACCATAACACACTTGCTGCGTCCCTAATTTCTTCTCTTACAAACATGCAAATATATTTCGATGGAAAATGCAAAACTGCAATAACAAAAGACGTGTTCGATTAAAAAAGGTTTGGGACGCAGCAAGGGCGTTATGGTAGTGAATTTTCATTAAAATGTTTTTAATAGGAGATATATATTTTTTCAGAAAGCTTGCATCAAATTTGGTTACCAGTATAACGTATATACGAGAAACAATGTACCATATTTTATCAAAACAACTTTGACAATAAACTTCCGAAAATAAACTTAAAATGTGCCCAAAAAACTGGTTTCCTGACCAACAACCCTTAAGTTAATAGTCAATTAAGCTATCGAAAGAAACATTTTATGAAAAATCGCTACCATAACGCAATTGCTGAGTCCCGAATTTATTTTCTTACAAACATGGATCACCTTTCGATGGAAAATGCAAAAATTGCAATAATATAAGGCGTGTTCGATTAGGGAAAAAATGGCATCATCAGCGACTTATGAGCCACCCATGATTGTAAAAATAATTTTATAAGATGTAGCTCCAGACATCGTTAATTAATTAATTAACATATAAATTTTTTTCTCATATCTTGTATAATAATGGATATATTGAAATTTACCCTATAAACGCGTGATCCTGTATATATGAAAACAGATAAAAACTGAAACTAACCCGGATATGGGTTCTATGGGGCCTAGTTCGCGCTCATTTAAAGAAATCTTTTCAAAATTTAAAGTCACTAAAATTGTATCCAACTCTATGAGTAAAATTGTGATGGCCAAAAATAAATATGAATGTAAGAAGAAGAGCATGCCTACATTTGTATTACAAATGTCAGAAAACAAAATACTTATTTACATGTCACTTTGAAAGTAGATCTGACATTTATCAAAATAATTTGTCAGTTCAATATGACAGGTACTGTTATTACGTCTTATAAGAATCTTGTTTTTTTTTTTTTTGAGTACGAAAGCTTATTTTACTGTTTAAACATTTTTCGATCCCTTAACCTGAAATAGTTTTTGTCTCATTCAACATTGTTTCATTCTATAATGAAACAACGTTAAATCTATAGTCACAGTAGGTTTCAGAATCCAGAAATTATTCTATTATGTGTGACATACCTAGAACAAGTTTTATTTTCCGTCAATTATAAATGACAATTTTAAGTACATACCTATATACTGTGTCCAATTTGTTGAACGCATGCGAAACGGGAGAAGAGAATTTCATTTAAAGTTAAAATGACGAAGAGAACTTTATTCGAGGCACGAAGGTTGTTTCCATTTTTTTATGTTAATAACATTTATAGGTAAATTAGCAGCTTAGCGTATTGTTCGTTTTTTTGAAAAAAAAAATCACAAACATGCTTAGAGGATACCCTTTATGCATTAAATATCTGACAAATGATTTGATCTCAACCCCACAATACCTAAAGTAAATTTGAGGTTTTGTGCAAGGTAGACATGCTACAACGGAGCTAGAAATGCAAACTGTAAAAAACTCACCTTAAGAAGTCCATAGAAAGGAGAAACTACTTAGCAACACCGTTTCTCCATAAAAAACTTGCACTTTTCCAAATTGAAAGAAACATAAATAATAAGCGTAATCTGATTCCTTAAAATTAAATATATAACTGAAACTGATACCAAAACATCACATAAAGGGTCTATTTTAAATTAATTTTCTGCAAATAATTTAATAAAATAAAGAACAATGAAGATTGTAGCTGAAACTTAAGGCTTTTTAACTTCTTACGACATTTATGCTGCATAGCCGTTCATGTAGATTCTCTATCTAGAAAATGTCAATTTTGACGTTTTGAATCGCGACTTTTTTGACGTTTTATAAATGAAAACTAAAAAGCTTATAACTTTTATTTTATTTTAACGTAGAGATTCAAATTTTGGTGCATGGTTTTCTTTTTATGATATAAACCCTCGCACCCGATATGGTTGCCTTAACTTTGTTATTTCCGGAGATATAAAAATTTTCCAAAAGAAAACGCAAAATTTTCCGGGAAAAACTAGTCCGATTTTCCTGACTAACGAACTTAGGGAGGTAATCATTTTATCAAAATCGGCGCATTATTTTTTGAGTTATCGGTGTGACACAAATATATATATATATATATATATATATATATATATATATATATATATATATATATATATATATATATATATATATATATATATATATATATATATATATATATATATATATATATATATATATATAAACATATAAAGTCTGAAAAACACCTCGGATTTGGGTTCCAGGGGTCCCAAATAGTGCTCATTTGAAGAAATTTTTTTTAAATTCAAAAGTCTCGATCTCCTCATTAGATTTTTTTTAAAGAAAATTCACTAAAAAAGAAAATTTGTATCACCAACGACTATGGGCCACCCTGTGATTGTAGAAATATTTTGTTCAAGATGTAGCTCAAGACAACCTATAATTAATGTAGGTATACAATTTTTTTCGTATCTTGTATAATAACGGATATATTGAGCTTTACAACAAAAATTATATACCATTAAACGATAAACTGAAGCTAAGACTACTACCAAAGCATCAGAGAAAGGGTCTATTTGAAACGAATTTTCTGGAAATATTTTAGCAAAATCAAGGAAAATGACGGTTGAAGCTAAGATATCAAGCTTTGTAAACCATTCTTCTGGAGAAATTTGCTTTCCATAGCTCGTATTAGTTTCAGGTTCTTTGCCTAAATGTTGCAAATTTTGACGTTTTAAATCGCGACTTTGACGTTTTGAGGAAAACCCCAATTTATTTTTATTTAAATGCCTATAACTTTTTTCTTTTAATCTACAGAGCTAAATTTTGGTAGGAATTTACCTATAATAATATAAACCCGCGTACCAAATTTGGTTGCCCTTACTTTGTTATTTCCGGAGATATATCTTTATTTCGAAAGAAAACCCAACATTTTTCGGGGAAACATGGGCCGATTTTCCTGGATAACGAACTTATCCAAGCCACTTGCAAAAGGAAGGTATTCACCAAATTTAATCAAAATCGGCCCATTATTTTTTGAGCTCAATTGAAGAAATTTTTTCAAAATTCAAAAGTCGAGATCTCCTTATTAGTGAATTTTTTAAAGAAAATTCATTAAAAATTATGAAGATTAGCTACCATAACGCAATTGCGGCGTCCAGATTTTCGTTTACTGTTATCTAACGGCTTTGTAATTGTGACCGCAAATTACCTGCGATAACGCACATGCTGGGTCTTAACATTTTTCTAGAGAATGTAAAGTAATTGGATTTAATTAATCATTTTTTAAGTTATTAACCAAAAGTTATTGCAGTTAATACTGCAAATGTATCACCATTTCAAAATTCGGTAAAATTAATTGGTTTTCACTTACTTGGCACCTATAATAGCTATTTTATAGTTATTGTTTTCCTAATTATATTCGAGATCAGGGCCTTTATAAGTGACATAATTTTAGCTAATTCGCCAGTTTAGGCTGTTGGCTGATATCACTCACCATCATGTTTAGATACGGTTTATGTGTGGCCATTTTTGTGTGCTGTCAGTTGTCCACTCAGGTAATTTTAACTTTTTTTTAGCGCGAATTTAGGCATATATATATATATATATATATATATATATATATATATATATATATATATATATATATATATATATATATATATATATATATATATATATATATATATATATATATATATATATCAGCACCTCAGAAATAGCAAATTAGCAAATTATTATTTTGAGGTGTCTTAACCTTCTTTTATCGAGTAAATAAATAATTAGGAAGTGACAACATTGATTTATTGATTGAAAAAAATATATAATAAATAACATTACAAAACAAGGAAAGGTTTTGGTCTTAATAACTAATAAACAAATAAAAAAGTAAGTCTAATTAATTACATATATTATTATTATTGCCATCTGCGTTTATTTTATCAGAGTGGTCCAAATTCTGATTGAATGGATGAAAAATTTTGGAAACCCACTGAAGTAGAGTTTGTAAGTGCTTAAACTTTTGTAAACAAATTCCGTTTAATGATGCTTATGGCAGATTTTGAGGAATACTAGAAATAACTCGTCGATTTTTGCTTAGATCGATTTCTATAAAATCATCACTAAAAGTTGTTTTAAAGTATAGAATGCCCTTATTCTGGGCTCGAACTTGTAGGTAAACTACGTTTGAAATTAAAAATGGTTCATTGGTATTTGTTGTTTTCTCTTGTTACGAATTGAGCATTTGGACCTTCATCTCTTTCCATAGAAATGACGGTAAATTGATTTTTCCTACTGCAAATTCTTACTAGTTGTTGCCCAGGGTACCATAAGTTTGAATTGTGTTTGTTTCTTCCATTCTCTTTCAATAAGCGAATGATCTGAATCGGCCTCTAAGTGTGTATGGCCTCTAACCAAAAATTTATGGTCTATTATTTCAAGCTGAGGATATTTTTCAATTACTAAAAAAGAACACATGATTATTCCAAAATTTCTCTTCTACGGCGGGCAATTATCGGACCAGATGGTTATTTTTTTAATGGTGGTAGATAAGCTTGTCGAGTCAGTTCATTTAAGAAAGCAAGACGTTACTACGTTAACACCACGGTTAGCCTCAGACTCATCAAACATGCAATAATATGTATGGTTATCTGTTGCATCATGTATGGTGTAATTAAATGTTCAAAGCTTCAGCGAACAGAAACTTTGCGCATTTGTTAGAACAGGTGTGGGGTAAACACTTCTCTAAGTCAACCATAACAGCTTTTTGTGATAAGTCTTCTCAAGATGTTTCTTTATCAATCTTTTAAGTCCATATCTATTAGTGGCGTCGTCTAAGTGGATGTTATATTCCTCCTGAATTTTTTGCTTGTCTTGACTTGTTGATACATCTTGTAGTTTGATCCGATATCTATTGCAAGAATCGCACGTATCGTTATGCGGTATTTTAAACGAGTAGTTAAATTCACTATTAAAAATGCCACATTTTTGCTATTTATATATCTTGTTCCTTAAAATCTTCGACATATAATTCGTACATCTTAGTTATACTTAAACCGCTATCTAGGTGTCTCTTTAAAGAGTTTTGACGTCGGTAATGAGACTTTTCAGTCGGAAATCGTAAAATGTACTCTTGAATTTTCTGACGGACGTCATCACTTATTTTATTTGGTGGAGAATGCTTTCCTCTGAAATCCTCAGAAACCATTCCTCCTTCAGAAGATCTTTTTGTAAATCTGTTTCTACGTATGTTTGAGATGTACTTAGAGTGTTAAGAAAAAATACTTTGCGTATTTTAACTGTTCTGTCGTTTTTAAGAAAATGGTAAATCAGAGAAGTGTCGCTGCTTTTTTGCCAGGTTAGTTTGCGTCTTCTCTGTATAAGTTTTATACAATATGACACAAATTGTCTCTTTATATTGTTGTCGGAAGTTTTAGACCAAAATGGTTTGAAAATACTTTCACGATCTTCATCCAAAAATGCCTGGAAACATTTTAGTCCACATGTAGCTTTGCAGACATCTTTTATTTGTTTCCCCCGCAGCTCGTTGTTTACGTTTTCTTACATTACAAACCCATGTTACTGTCTTTCTTTGTCGTTTTCGACATTTTCTATTAAATGAAATATTACCTTCTACATTTTCTTGTGCTGTCCGATTGTTAGCAACAAAATCATTTACTTCTAAATGTTCTATACTTCTTTCGCTGGAAGCTAAACTGGAGTCATTCTCTGGCTGGATATAGTCACGGTCTATATGTGAATCATCAAGGGGGCTTTAATATTCCTCCAGCTCTTCTAATTGTGCAGTAGAAGCGTACAAAGCCGTACTAGCAGTAGACGTACCAGCATTCGACGTGCCAGCAGCTGAGGTACGAGCAGTTGACTTACCAGCGTTTAAAGTTCCAGCAGTTGACATAGTGACAGACTCTTCGAACAAAGTAACTGATATTTCGCTAATAGCAATTGCAGCATCCCCAGGACAGCCTAAAAATATATTTAAATTTCTACAAGATTATAATTAGAAGTTCTCCGTTAATTGACCCCATGGCCCTGTTCAATTTTGAAAATTATATATAGAGGAGACGCAGATTAACATGGTTAGACCTAACAAATTGATAGGTACACCTCTAGTAACAATCCTTTGATTTAAGACGACAAACATCAGAACAGTATACATATATTGTGTTCCCTTCATTCTCTGAAACCATTTCCTCGGCCATAAACTTTTGTGTATTTCCGCTTTGTTGGAAAATTCTTCTTAATAGCGTCTTCGTTTTTTAAAACCATATTACAAATTCGTTTACACATATTCATTCTTGCTCTTGATACAAAACACTTTTCAAACAGTAAAGAACAATCGACGCTTTAGCCAGAAATGGACTTAACATTATTCACATTATAACCTTTCAGTCTGTAAACAATGTTATGTGGCCGCAATCGAGGTGATATCGAAGAAACTATGTACCTATGGACTTGAAACTGTTTACCATATTAAGGTTTATTCCATGTATAACTCTTACTGACTCAGTTTAAAAAAACATGTGACTTAACATAGAACACCTCTGATGTGCTTTTATATATATATATA